>DWDX01000800.1:0-22747 GCA_018245675.1 Agara michaeli | reverse complement strand
AATCGGTAAAACAAACCTAGTGCGTACAATATAGAAAAGAATTTACTCTAAAGTAATAATATTAATGATAAAATAAACTTATGTACAAATATAAATAGGAAAATAAACTAACATAAAACAAAGTGCTTAAAAAAGAAATGAAATTAGATAACTAACAATAATTCTACATGCAGGAGTTGAGATAGAATTCCTTTACTTAGAGGCCAGTCAGTTATTTACATAATATTATTATATTCACGGCGTATCCCTCATTGATAGCTACAACGTGTAGTTACGGTACAAAAATAATCGTTAACTGTCTCTTTTGATGTTATATGTACCAACTTCTAAATTTGGTGGATTTCAGAAAAGTAACACTTTCTAGTCTCATGAAAAAACAGTTTGTATATTCCGTTACGTTTTGATGATGAAATACATAAATTAGTTTCTTACGTATATCAATTGACAATGAAATTATAAACGTACCCAGCAATCAGGAAATGCGAGCACATGATGTAAATTGTCGTCCAAGTATTTTTTTTTTATATAGTTTAGCCCGGCAGGCAGGCAGACGGGCCACCTGGTATATATATCAAGGTACAATATTTGGTTAATAATGAATTCTTTTGTATGTTACATTACAAAAGATGATATATAAAGTCATTTTATATTTTCCAAAGTGTCTCATTAGACGACGGAGTGGGGGAGGAGAGGTGACTCGCAATATCCGGCACGGTCGCGGACTCTTGTGCCGTTTTATTCTCACATATTATTATAAATTATTGCCAAATTCTGCTTTATTTCCGCATAATTTAACTGCTTCTACGACAGATTCGTTTGCATAAAGAATTTGAGCTAAATCTGTTATATTACATTTTTAATTTACATTAACTACACATTAAAACGAGGTTTTATACATAATTATACAATTCCTTCTTTGCGATCTGCATTGATCAAGAGTTTAAATCTTAATAGTCGCATTTAATGCTGTTTGCCAATTTTTTCTCATTCATTCGCTTTTCACGTTAATAAAGTTTCCCTTATCTTCCAATGTGTAAAGTTAAAAATATAATTGATTACAGCTTTTACAAATCTAAACATTGCGAGAGTATTCGGTGAGAACGAAAGATTACCGTTTGATCTCGTCTAATGAGTGTGGATCCAAGAATGTTTATCACTTAGTATAAGGGTCCCGTCTACAATTCTAACTTACTCATTCCCATTCACGGAATGTTTACATAATTATACAATTACATTCGCATTACCTGGGGCGTATCTAATTTCCACTTCACTACTGTTACATTTAATTAGACAAACAGAACACTGGTTATGGAAAGTGGATACCGACGTTGTGCTTGAGACAAGAGTAAATATGTATTTGAACTACCACTTCTGTCAAGTTCATTGTACATACGTTTAAATTTAATCTCGGTGCGTATAAAAGAAAATGCGTTAATGTTTATTGTGTAGTCACAGATTGCATTTCGTTATTCAATTATTTTACGAAGAGAACATAATTTAAATTCGGTTATAGGAGCGAGGCTAGTGAAATAATTAACTATTTAGCGTTAACAGAAGCTCAGAGCGGATGTAACCACGAACTATTGCGGTGTCTCCTCTTAAAGGACTAGTTTTCGTTCAAAACTCCTAGGCGCTGTTTTCCGCAGCCAGATTCGACACAATCCAATTTTGTATGGTAGAGAAAATCCCTACCCAATGTACAAGATACATTTACCCGCGCCTCAGATTGACATAGTGAACACGTCCGACGTACTAGTACCTACATATGTACATATATTGTATGCGGGCCACTCCGCTGACAACATCTCACAACACTGTAGGGGCAAAGTAGTAGTATAGACTTGTTGCTTGTCAATAAAATATATTCTAACCATATATATACTAAAACGTCATTTGAACAGCAAAATGTACTTGGATGCCGTCCTGATTTTTTATACTTATTGAATTTAAACAGATAGAAATTAATCATTTTAAATTTGCTACATTTTTACGAAGCGTTTATTCAGAACGTTATCATACTGTATTTGTATATTAGTTTTAAGTGTACTGCTATAAAACTTATCGTATTTGGTTACTAATGACAGCATTCTCCGTATGTAATAAAGTGAAATGTTCGATGTTTATTTAGTAGATATCAACAGTGCGAAGTTGGGATTACCTACGTTCAACAAGTTACGGTAAAAGTTCCATGAGTTTAAATAGAATATTCAATATTTTATTATTTACATTTAGAAATTAATATCAGCTACATACAAAACCATGACGTCAGATCAAGCGAAGAACGGAATTTTAATTCGCCGCAAATTTGTACATATTTCAGTTTTTACTCAAGTAACACAATGTACGTAAGTACGTAATAATTATTAAATTAATTTTGTAAATAATTAAATAAGTTCTGCGCTACATAGACACACAATGTTACAGGAGAATATCTTTCTTCTCCAGTAAATTGTATTTTTATGCCTGGTAGATACAAACGAACCAACTGTTAAAAAGTTGCCAAACAATATAATCTCATGAACAATTTTATTGAATAATTTAAAACTTCGACAAGTAAAGTTTAAAAAATGACGTTTGAATGAAAAATAGTGCCCCACAAAAGTTTTTTTAAGTTTGTGCAGTGATTCACCTTTTTATACAGAAAATACTTTTTCCGCTAAAATAAAACTGCCATTCGAGGTTTTTCTGGCACACTCGATGTGTTTGTTAGTCTTTTCAGTTTTAAACTCTTGGGACAGTGTCAATTCATCTTAAATATTCATATGAACATTTTAACGTTTCAAAATGTGAATAAATAATTTCAATTGTACGTATATTTCGATGGTCCCGTAAAATTGGACAACATAATTTTATGTTATAAGAATCCAAATACGGACCACCTACAGCGTAAACCGTAGCAATTTTATAGAATTCATTTAATGGTTGTATTTAATCGGTTGACGAGTAGAGGTTCAATTAACCGCAACCTGAAACCACTTGTGGTCAACGACGGTTGTACGTGCATTGGTTTTCCGAGGACTTAAGTGAAATGTCTCGTGTACTAAGGTTATATCAGCTAGCTTTAGCAATCGAATAAAGCTATTTGGTAGACGTAATGCTAGCAAGCTAGTTTAGTTACAGATACACGGAAGTACTTTATAAATTACAAATACGGAAACATATGTAATTGAGTTTTAAAAATAGAATATAGGAAAAATATTATTAACAAAAAAGCTCGAGTTCAAAAATGAATATATTACATGATTTATCCAAGTAATATTGGCGAAGAAAATAAAATATTACCTATTCTAATACGTGCTATCAACTTTATTGGATCAAAGCTCATTAATTTCCAAAGTTGGATATTTGACATAATGTGATAAAATGTCAAGTTTCATGTTCAAATACTTCTGTTTATTATTTAATCCACGTGTGTGAGATGTACTTTCATACATGTCTATCGTAATACAGAATATAGTAATTAAGGGAGTGATTGAGGAAAATTTAAAAGATTGTCGCGTGTCACGTAATTCCGTTCACATCAGTTCCGGGGGCGCAGCGGTCGAAGGATGTATTGCCGGAAGCCACCCATAGATCACGTTTTATGTGTGACAAATAGACTCGAGTTAGTTGAAATTGCTTTTCGATCCACTCCGACAAATAATGGCAGGTCACTGACGCGTGACCTTAGTCGTTTTCGTGACGATCACAATTTGCGTATCGTCGGCATCGAATCGTAACAGGATACGAGCATGTATCCTTTTCAATCTATTTGTTTGCCTCCTGTATACTTAAATATACCATTTGCTCGCACCATTTTTAAAGCGTCTTTTGATATAGGTATACATTATAGACTTATATCGTTAGGGATCTAGTGTGACGGTATGTTGTTGTTGTTGTGATATATATTGTACATGTTTATTGTGCTCTTCACCATAACTATAAAGACCGAATGCACATTATGCATATGAATGCCTGAGGGTCGGATTTTCACCATTTTTTTCTATAATATTAATCTATTTTTTGCAATGAACGTAGAAATCAAATTGTTTATAGAGAATATAATAGAAAGTTTGATTGACAGATCAAACAATGGTGTTTTTTAATTACGGTATGTGGTTCGTGCTACTGCAAGTATTTTAATATCGAAGACGAAGCAAAGTATAATCTAAACTATAGGTACCACTTTACTGCTTCTGTAAGGATTTAAAAAGAAATATGTCGGTTATGGAATACTAAGTTGGCACGTATCTCATTCGTTCTAGTCGGTTTATTATTAGTTAATGTTATGGAGAAACGCCTTAGGATTACAGTCTTTCGTTATGAGTTTTACGTAGTATAACAGAATGCGGTCGTTAGGCCGCTCAGTGAATTACAGTGGGTGCGTTGTCGCTCTTCTATTGTACTCCAGGCGAGCCCTGGATAATACACGAATCTTTTATTCAAGTGCCCTGGCCCACGAACGCCCCAAGAAAATAACACGAAATGAAGTCAACATTCATTGTACCTCTCTCAATAGAGAATTTGATGGATATGTATCATTCTGGAAATGCACTTAAGAAACTTGCTAAGGTCTACAAAAATGGAACGTTACGTGAATTTAAATATTTTAAGCAAAGGAATATTGGATTTATGTTGCCATTATTTTGTTCCTTGACAGACTTCATTTAACGTAGAGCCTTATGGGAATGACTTGTGGAGATGATCATGTAGGTATTATTATCACTGTACAATTACTGAAGTTATCTTATTAGTTGAAAACGAATTCATTTAATGACTCGTTCGTGTTATTTCACTAACAACAATAAAATTGATAACAGTTTCTGGGTCAATTGTTTTCATTGTTCAAATCAATATTTATTACCTTATTTATATGCAGGTCCACATCTAAAAAGGTTGCGAAACATTCAATAAAATTTTATTTTATTTCTGTGTAAGAAACATAATCGTGACCCTGGCCGTTTCTGGATAACGTTAACGTCGACAAAGATTTGGAATGTCTTAATGGAATAGTCCGGAATATATTGTTTTATTTTCGTCACTTTTTCCGTACATTACTTACCTTAACACAACCATAAACCGTATGCTGATTTCAATGGATTTCTCTTAAGCCTTCCAGCTAGATCTTAAATTGTTTATTGAAATATTGACTGTTTTTGATTTTGTTATTCCTAATATTGGTTAAAAATCGTGGTTACACGTTCGATTCCGTGTTACAAAGCTATTAGCAGTAAACATATTTGTAACGTAATCGATTTATTTATATCGGCCATCAAAGCCGCGGTTCGTCTTACCTTAACTATAGTTGTTTTACCGTTTCAAGGCAAGGAAGTAGGTTAAGGGACCTAAAAGGCCGGCTATAAAACGAACAAGTGTCGTTCTCGGCGCAAGAACATTTTGAATAGAGACGTATGTATGTATAAGCAACGTGGCCAACTGAAGTCCCATAACCTGAATGCTACCCATTCCCAAGTAACTTTCTCTAACAGTCCTCTAGGAAAAGCAACTAACGTCTTATTGATTTACTTCTTTACATTTAAATGAGCTCAACCCAAAAAACTCAACCCAATTTAGTTTCGATTTTCGAATAATTCCATTGGAACACCGTCTGCGTCCTGTACCCAATTGAAGATATTGTAATCAATTTTTCCATGATAAATTTAGATAAACCAAAGGATTGCCTCCGGCCATCTTGAGAGAGGGTAATTTGTATGTACCTAACCGACCTACATTTTCGTTCAGTAGCTCACCCTTCTTTCGGGCTCGTTCCAACAAGTTCACCGAGTCACCATTAATCATACATCAGCATTATCTTGCGATTCGATATGTCGGGGTGTGATGTGCGTACGCAATCAGCTCGTATAAGCATAGATGCGGGTATCAACTTTAACGTATTCATCCTATAGAGTTATCCGTCTCGGGGTCGGGTGTGTTTGCTCTCAATCCTTTTACAAGACATGAGCCGAAAGTCAATTGTATGTTAACGTTATTATGTGTTATTAATTATATTTTTTATTACGATTTTTAATAAGTGAATTGTTTTTTGCTTAAATTTAGATTTTCCATGCTAGCACATACCTTGTTCTCTTAGTCAATAAATTTTCTCGTGATGAGTGATACGAAAAGCTCTGTTTTTATTATTCGCTAAAATGTCGTAAACTGCTTTCACCTGGTACGTACTTTGGGAACACACGCACTGAGCCCTGGGTCGAAATACATAGCTTACGAATAAATTATTCGAAATAGTTTACGAATATTTTGTTGAGTGGAAGCTTCATAATAATTACTTTTACTATTTCTTTAGTTATGTAGAATAATAAATCATAATAATAAATCAATTGTGATACCTATATCCGTAAATGAATATTTCTCTTTACCTAGGCATCTATTAACCTATTATAAGTTATATGGGAGGCAAATGTGTTTGCCCCGAAGTGGACATTATGTTCAAATATATTGCAGTCCAGCTTTACGGTTATCTCCAACACCAACATTGAATATATTCAACATACGGTCTGTCGCAAACAGCTGAGACCAAAGCAGAAGCTGAAATATTTTCAGTACAATAATACAATTAAGGTTCAGTAGAATACAACAATATAAGTTTATTTAATTATGATATTTCTCCAGTAATGGAATACCAAGATTACACTTTTAAATTTTAACTACTTACTTATTTCTTTTGTTTCATACATAACAGCTATAGGGTTTTTTTTATATAGAAAAAATAAGCCTTTCAAGTGGACATAAAATATTCTTGAAATTCTCACCATGTAATATAAAGACAAAAATCAAAGACACATTTTAAAATAGCATAATCTTTGGTCAAATGTATTATATAAAAGTAACGAATTAAATTTCGAGTTATAACAAGTTATTGCGCATATAGGACATTACGCTTTGAAATTCAGTGTATTTGTCACTTATTCAATTATCCCAACATCGCGACATTCTGATCGTATGCATACAAAACACAGCGTAACAGGCATAACGTGACATCACTCTGAATTCTCTGAATTTCAAACACTTTTTTTTTGAGCGTTAAATTTACACTATTTTAGCTATTTATTTTGGCAGTTCTTTCTTGCTTGTAATCGGAAGATAATATTGATATACAAAACAAATATACATAGCCATCACAATGGGAATAGGAAATTAAGAAAAAAAATTAATGCAAATCGCGGAAGTTCTTTAAAGGTAAGCAAGTAAGTGTCTTGGAACTGTGACCGCTTGTCGTAGTACTGGAGTACCGTCGTGAAAAAACTTCCAGAATAAAAGAGTTGACGAGAATACTCCTGCCCAATAGTAGAACAACAAAATATTGCAGTCAGCATATTATGTACACATTATAACACGGTGAAAGCATTTTGTTTGAGAAAGAACACGTGTGCCTTTATGACAAGCACGTGATATAGGTATAGTAAAAAATAAATAAAAAGATTCACGAATATTTTTACACTTCACACGAAAAGTAGAAAACAACGGAATTCAATTGACTGTAAACTAAAAAATATTTTCAGCTCGAACTAGTAACTTCGCTGAACGTTGTTAAAATGAAAAACTATTATTTGTTTTAGTAACTACATATTTTAACATCTAAAATTTGTACGCGTCTATACGCGTGTAAAAGGCAAAATATAGATTGATCTAATAATTCTGTAATCTTCAAATATGCCCATATATATTGTACTAATAAACGTTTTGTCTTTGTCTTTATTTTACAATATTTTAAAGGATCAAACCCGATTCTCATGCCTAAATCCTGATTAAAGTTCAATTAAGTATTTTTTTAACAATGCAAAAGTTATGCTGTGTATCAAATTAATTTCATTTCGTATCACGATTTAAGATACGATGATTATAAATGCGAGTAACCATTTATATGTATTGAATAACAGATGTTTGCAATAGTTATAGATATAACATTCTGAGCGTCATTCTCTTACTTGTTGTCACTAAGCTGAGTCACGAGTCAATATAACTTTCTCTAAATAGAAGTGATATTAGAAAGGTTTGAAATCCATTAGTATCAGAGGCGTGTATGTATAAAAATATAATAAGATGTACAGAATTAATGATTTTTTTTAAAATTATGCTGAAACATATAATACTATAATTTATTGCCTTTATAACCAAAATACAGTAAATACAATAACATTATTATTAATAGTTCAATCAACGGTTGAATCTAATCGTTTGTGCAAATAAATTAGTTTAATCGCACTTTTGATATGAATGTAGACATTTTTGAGAAGCTCGACATTACCATTCTTGATCGAAACCTGCTAATTCATTTGTTCCCAACATAATTTAGTATCACCCAAACTGCGTTTTACCAATTTATAGAATGATTTAAATTTAATAAAAGTGTTAAAAATATCTCGTTTCTAGGATTCAATCTACTTCCTTACCAAATTTCTGTAAAATCCGTTCAGCTTATTCCGATGCGAAAACGTACATGCGAAAATTGTTCGCTGGAATATTTATTGTTATGAATTTCAGTAAATAATTTTTATAATAACTATACGTGTTGTTTGCATCAAAAAGAAACTATGAATTTATTTACCATTTCGCTGACAATATCTGTTACATGATGCACTTCGTAAATTCACTGGGCCAAAACATAGTTCGTGTTGAAAAATTGTTGTTCCAAACATATTCCATGAATACCTTAACTGCATCATAAATAACTACACAGCTCTTACACTTAAATAAGAAAATATGTGCTACATTTTATCGACAAATCGCCTTGGCTAATCCTAACGCAGTGAAAGGAACTTGAAATTAAATTGATGTTTAACTTGAAGTTTGATTATTCTAGAAAGTAAATTTTAAAATTTTATTTAATGCAGCCGGATCCTATTAGATTCTGTTTGCGGAGCCTTGTGGCGGGTTTAGTGCTGCGACTTTACCCTCCCACCTGGTGTATTATCGGGTAATAAATTTATTATTCATAGCACGTCTCTACAATTATTTTATGTTTGTGCGCTCGTCAGCGCTATGTATCAATATTTCATAAAGGTCATATTAACCCATCGTAACCTTGTTAACTCACTCTCAAATACTATTACATGCTATCATGAAACATTATTATAACGCTATAACAGTTTCATGTGTATATCGTGACATGTATCTCGAGGGTAACTAATATGATATTAAAATTAAACTGGTGTTCCTTTTAGCACTATCGCCATTGTCTTCCTGAGTTATCAATATTTAAATATTATTAATAGTTTTAGGAAGCTGTGCTCACCGAGATGTATATACCTAAGTACACACGAATTTTCCAGCATATCTTTGTAACGTTTATGTAATGCATATTCCGTTGCAAAAGGAGAAGGATTTTTCACTGGAGTTTGTGCATTATGTAGTTGCATATTAAAGCGTTTATGTTACGCAATGTCTCTTTTCCGCGCAAAACTACAAACGTCCGCTATAATTGTTATAACATTGTCTACAAAATAGAAATTTAGGTATCTTACATTATTGTTTGACTTAAGTACTTCTTTATTGTAAATATGTTTAAGTTTTGACAGAACACGCGACACGGGCGCTAGCGCGCGATTGAGTCAAGAGTTGACTTTGGAATAACTAACTCATTTAAGGGGTTAACTCCATTTATCCCAACTTTACAGAGCACGTCGCCGTCTTCAGTGCATACTGTATACTAATAAAGCCTTATTAGGTTTTGTAATTTCTTTGTATAACAAGCCGTCGTGAAAGTCAAAATAAAGCAAATATCGTTAAAGTCGATACCGTGTTTTGTCATTAAAAGAACAATAAAAATAACAGGGTCAATTAATATAGTTGCATTACCCGCGAAATGAAAGTGACAAATAAAACGTTTATCGCCAAAGTATATTCTTGTTGTAGTAGACGCAAAGACTTACGGTTTGAGTACGAAGTCAAGAGATGGTTGCCGGCGAGCTCTTCTCGGTTAAACTCGAGCTCTCTCTAACCCGTTTTCCTACTTTCACACTTGGCGATTTCTCTGCAAGAAATCCCCATTTCTTCGCGGAAAATTATAGTGCCATCTCCGGCCGGTAAGGATCTCGTCGAACGAATTAGCTGTCCTCTGTCTTCACAGATATCGGCCCGTTATTGTCCATTTTAACTCTTTGTGTTTATTTTAAAACAAGGCCTTTCAGACAAGTGTGTTATTTCAACAGATTATTATATGAAGGTGTCTAAATTTTGTGAAATTTCCATAATATATTTCTTTACTGTACGTGAGTTTGACAACCGCTCAACTTTTTTTGTTTTAAATGGAAAGTGGTTTATGGCAATAATGTAAGTAGGTAGGTATGGCATAAATAAAATAAAAAATATATAAAATGTCTTATACATCAATAAGTAATGAGTACTTTATTAAAGGGTTACATTTGTAATTTTTACCTTATTCAAATTATAACAAAATTATTTATACCTTCATATATATGTTAATTCTCGTAATAAATTTAGCAAATAAGGTGTTGGGATCTGACATAACAGCTAATTCTAGAACATCTTTATCATGTTTGCTCTACAACTCGAATGCGAATGGTAGACTCGGATGTCGTTGAACTAAGTGTACCTTCTGCGATCAAATCAGAGACGTCCTAAAAGAAGGTCAAGAGAACCCTTAAAAGACAAGGAAGCAAGACGACTTTGATGAAAATGCGAAAAAGTGTGTTCGGATCGTGGATCGTGTGTTCTACTTCTGTTTATTTATCATTTAGCATATATATTCTATAGTCTTGATCTTTATTACATCAATCATAAAAATGATGTTTACAAAGAACGTTTTACAGAAAACGAGCGATTGAAACAGAACCGTTGAGAAATTCGGTGGATTAAAACTCAAGAGTAATAAAACCCCCAGAATTGCTTCTACGTGAGATATTAAAATCTGTTACGACGAAAGAATCGCAAAAAATTGGTGCATTTTTATAACAAATGTTTTTGCATACACTTTGTATTCGTAGATAACTTTCCTGTTCTAACTCTACGTTGGAAAACCGTTCAACACAAACTATGTACATTTAGAGTGCAAGTAAATTAGTCAGTCTTCTATACGAGTATTACACTTAAGTAACACACAAATTTATTGAAAGCTATTGAATCTGCTCGTAAACTCTGGTATTCAGATATTTTCACCAATCTACACTTGAGTATTATGGTAAAGGAATTTTACCTTAAGCCTCCGCTGTTGGAGGGAGTAGGTAATTGCTGAACAGGCGCGAAAAACAATTGGAATGAGAATCCAGTGGGAAATCAAAAATAACATCAGTTTTAATTTTGCGCATAATAAATTTATAGATGGTTGAAGGGTATTTAATTTATAAGAAAATAGAACGTCAAAATAGAAGAGGACAATAGACAATACATGGGGTCTGATTTGACAGCAGGTATATAATGTTTATGTAATTCCATTTCCTAATCGTGTAAGTTTTGAAATATAATCTCTAAAGACTATTCTATTCTTACCATTACAGAATAATCTAAGTAAAACAAAAAACATAAATCTTTTATCATTAAATCTATAAGTATATAGTAATGGTAAGTTAATAATTTAAAGTAAATAACATAATTTCTTCTATACATTGTCATAGCAAGGACTTAGCGAATAACACTCTAACAGCCAATTATCATAAGTACACAGTGGAGTGAAAAAATGGTCTAGTTACGAATATGTATTCATATACTGAAAAATAAAGCAAGCATATTATTTTGTAACGTCGTTTTTGGCAGAAAGAACACGTAAAGTGTTTTACCCGCTCGTGTATTATTCGCAAAGTCGCTTTTTTCCTGCAGTTGTCTGGGATTGTTACTTTAAATTATTATTGTCATAATATTGGATTTATACTCTTCATTTTTAAAACATTATAAGCTTAGATAGGGTCAAGCTCAATACAAACTTCAACAGCAAGCGGAAGGACTGGCGCCTACATTTCAATTTTATGATAAAGCAAGCACTAACTTCAGACATACAATAGATCTGGTTCGAGTCAATAGAAAACCGCTTTTGTTTGCACTGGCAAAAGAAATGGTTCAGCACACATATGAAATATCATTTATAAATATTTGTATATGCTTACATTCATATTATTTTACTGACTATTACGTCATGTTTAACTCTGCAATTAGATTTTTGTATACTCACAGTCACGGCAAATGTATCCGCTTACTTTATGTTCAGGTCCATGGCACACGTAAAATGGATAAAACGTGCTTTGTTCATACTACCTGTATGTCTCACTGATCATATTTTAAAGTGGAAGTGTGGAATTGTCCATTTAAGTAAAGTGGAACATATCTCACGGCAAGTTAACGTAGAACATCATCGTAATAATTTTATTCCTGCCGCTAGAATGAAGTATGTGAACAGCGTTTAGTTGGCTCTAGTAAGCCTTTGTAATAATATACTCTTAATATGACTGTGTTCCGAATTCATATTTTTCTGAAGCGGTCGGTCGGGCGAACGCGATGAAGAATAACATGTTACAAAACTCTTCGATCTTCAACTTATTCCAACTTTGCTTAAGTTCCCCTTTGTAGTTTCGAAATGATTATAATGAAATATAAAGGGCATTGGGAGAGACGGTTGGAAGAGATTTGCAGTTTCAAACTCTTAAAACTCTGCTTAGATTTATTTGTTGCCGTACACGACGCGCGATTTATACTTTTCCAATTAATTTAATACGAAATCCAACTTCACACTTACGATAACGATGGCAACCTACATCGTATAATTAAATTATTTGAATTACGTTGAGTGTGTCTTAGTTAATTGTTATTAGTGTTTTACTGCGTTGTTTGAATTATTTTGAACTTTTCTGCATCGTTCGATTTGATATTTGCCGGAATGCACTATAAGAACATATGTATGAAACAAGGTAACCCTTTTGCTGTTGTCTTCACCGTTTTCGTTTATTTGTGTTTAAATTACTAGGGGCGCTTGTCCACATACTATATTGATCAATATTTTACAAGTAGGTATGTTCAATGGTTTATTTGCACATATTTAAATATCAACTCAATATGGCGAATCCTCAATCAGAAGTGGATACCCATTGTGCTAATGGTTATATTATGTTTACAAACTGTTCTAAGGTTAGAAATGGAGAATTTAAATAGCTGTAACATATATCTAAAATCGTTATGTAACTGATGTATTTTAATTATTTATCTATGCCTAACTTTTATGAGCAAGGAATGCCTGTTTTGTAATTAAGTTACTATTTTTCATTTGATTAAGTATAACAATAACTTGGAGACATGATTTTTATCGTGTATACTCTGTCGTAATCAGTGCTCAAACTTCACAAAAATTAAGTAGACAACGCAAACAAAACCGCGAGACGGTACTAGATAGCTGCGATTAATTAACAAATTTAATTTTGTTTCTAGCGGATATTTTTTTGTTTACCCGCCCTGAGCCGGTTGTTTGTATTCTGTGAGCTTGTGAACTGTTGTTGATCTTGTTAATTAATCGTTTTATATGCAGACTCGTATTTTAATGATCTTGGTTCTGTTACTTTTTATAATTACAACAAAAGTACAAATTTACGGTCCTCATATAGGAATGACACTGTTCATTTTACAAAACGATCGCGATGATAATAGCAAATGGCATGAAGGAGTGCATCCATAGTGCACTCTCCATGCAACTCGTATGTTTGGGTCCCGACCGCAATTCTGTCGTTGTTTATATACGAGTACAAGAGAAATTCGGTCGACAACCTCTTTGTAACACATAAACTGATATCTTAGGGTACATACATATACACATGCTTTGTTGTACCAAAAAAGCATGCTATAGTAGCATGTGTGTGCGCACTTTGTAACATAAGCATGCATTTTAGAAGCATATGTTTCTGTCTGTACCTTTATCTCTTACCTATAAGTAGTCTTGCCGATCTTAATACCAAATAAGTTTGTTAATTAGTCAAAGTAAATGTCAAGTCGGATACTCACATGGATTGTAAACCGAAACTGTACGTGCGTAAATATGCCGATACCATGTGACTTAACTCATATGCCTATAGAATGAACAAGTAAAATTGATATAAATGTTTAATAAATGTTATTCCGCTTTGTTAATGACGGTCAAACCAAGTCATAAGTGAATCAGCTAGTTTCTAACTCTCACATACGCGAAGAAGGCCTCAGCGAACCGAGAACGTAATAGATTGCTACTTAACTCGTATGCCAGGGCCAGGAAACCAATAAATGAACCCAAAATAAGCTTACATAAAGGTAATTTCTTTTATTTATTAAGTAACAACAAGCATTCAATACAATATGTTACAAACATCACTATATTAGAAAGTAATTGTTCGAAGCAGAATTCCCTTGTGAAATCCTCTATTTTTTGTCCAATAAGAATTAATTTATTGTTAGTTCTAACGCAAGTTACTTAATATGTATTAGATTTTATTCTATTAGCACTACATGTGACCTATAACACGGGTTACTTTTATAGATATACGTTCCTATGAAATTTTATTAGTATTAATACTTTGGAATTTTATGAATGAACAAGAAACCGGTAATGTAATCCTATCGTAACTCTCAAAATCTACGATCGTGCATGTGCCGTCTTCGTTTTCAATTCACGAACAGGATTAAAAGAACATATTTTAATGTTGTCATATTTGATGTTTATGTGAATATACTCGCGGATTGTTCGCAAACATTAATTGGTTATTACGACGTGTTTTTTGTTCGAAAATGTTTCTCGTTTCCTAGAGAGCGGAGTGCTAGGCGGGGTTGTAGGGCGGCGCGACGCGGCAGTTGCTAACGGGACGTCCGCTGAACGCTACCCTCGCGCCATTCCTCTTTTCCCTCTAACTTTCACTCGGTTCAGTCATATTTGACGCTCCATCGTGATGCCAAATAATTCAGCTATCAAACCTAGTAGTAACGTGATTTTTTTAAATTAAGAAAAGTGGGTGTGTTATGTGACTTGTGAGTGATAATAGTCGTTGATAGTAAGAGTGCGCCATGCGGTGAAGGACCGCCGGTGTTAACTGCACTCGAGGATATGGTGGACCCTCTGAAAATCTTTTGGGTTCTTACAAACAGCACCTATTTAGGTATTAACTATCTTTCATATAACTCTACGGCAGGTTAACAAACATAATTGCGTTTTCAGTACAAATTTATTATAACTGATCTGGCGATAATGAGATTTCGGTATTGGAAAAATTCGAACAAAATACCGAGCATCGTGTTCCGCTGTTTTGCATTTCGCGGCTGCTTTTCGGTTTTTTGTGTTGGCTTTTTCGCTTCATTCCGTTCGATGTGCGCAGAGTTTTACACATTCCTTCCTCAGAGTGTATATTTTATTTAGAACGAAAAAAAATATAAGTAAGAAGAATCAATATTTGAAACGAAGTTGAAGCAAAAGTGGGACGATTTACCGTTATATTTTTATTGGTGTTGGCTTTAGTTTAATGTTAAAGATTTCTTTTTTATTAAGTTTCTTTTGCTCATGGAGTTTTATATCGAAGCCTTATAATCCTTTCAACTTCGACGTTCCTAGCTTGGTTAAAAAAATATTAACAAGGTGCAAAATGTATTATAATTGTTTGTCTTAACATTTTGAAATGCATTTGAGGTTATTTGCGTACTTTATTAAGGTTTAATAAAAAACATTAAGCAGCTCATATAGTCTTATCATGCAGTAGGTTAAAACTTCAACGCAAGAAAATAAAACATTTGTTATCCGTTATAGGTAAACACCGGTATCCCATTATATCGACAAGCAACTTGTTTAAATTGACCGTTAATGAGCTACTTGACGTGCCAAAAACATCAAAATATTACAGATGCATAATTTTTGTAAGGGTAACCTGCTCTTCGACCTATAAACGTTGATGCCACCTCTATTGTTCTGTATTGTATATCTAACATGTTAACATGTATACGTACATTAACATGTGTACAAACTACAAAACTAAATCTCATTAAATTGGAAAACAATAGCATTCTCTTCCCCTTACACTAACTGTACTATTGGTGATACATTGATTTAAAAATAGCATCGGTGAATTCGCAATAGTGAGGTGTTGTTAATGGCACATTTATTGTGAAAGAGATTACGCACTGTGGGCTATAATAATTGAAACTGCATTGGTTGGAGATATCCTATTTACATCGTGACCCGGCACGGCATATATTAGCACGGCAAACAGAATGAGTGTAATTGACTGAAGGTAAATTCACACACTTTGATCTTGATAATGGTCCAGGCGTTACTTTGTTGAAATGCATTGTTATAAAACTTTTATAATACTCATCGTTTACAACCATAGGCGCTTTGGATATCAAGTGGCTACTATATATTTTTCATGTCTTAACGAAATATCATAACAATAACATTCGTTTGCATGTGTAACTCCGAGTGCACCACACTCTGTTATATCTATACAACTAATTGTTGAATTAAAACAGAGCGAGGAGAAACTAATATCGGTAATTTAAGATGTCGCGTGATTGTACTGTGGCTTCTGCTCGAAATAAATTGCCTCATGACCTTAACTCCTATACCAAAGTTTCTTACTTAAAAATGTAAATCCGAGGAAAATAAAGCTTAAACAGCTTTATGTATAAAGAGGGTTTGAACCCGCGAAGAGCAAATTTGTACCCGCGCAAGAGTTTACAGGACTAGCGGTTTAATTAGCTCTTTAATTTTAAACTTTACTGTGTGTCGTCACCAGTAGATATATAAATATAATTATAGTAAACTTGACTATTGACATATCTACAGAAATATTAAATAACAAATGTTCAATAATACTACTAAAAAAATTAGTTTAGCAATGCTTTTTAAATATCTTTGAACCATTTGTGTTATTTCAAGTAGAACATTAAATATTTCAATGAATTAATGCGTCCAGCTCGGTAAATAAACAGAAGAGATTCGAAACTCCGAACTATTTTCATTTAAAATACATAATCCGTCCCCAAAACTATGTTGGTCCCAAAAGCTATTCGGTTGGAAACGGCTGTAATATTTGTTGTTTTTGTTCTTTCAAAACGGTATTTAGGTCATCAAAGACGCGAACCTTTTAGCGCAACGCGTGTCGCCTTCCGTTTGTCCACAATACAATTCTTAAATGCGGGAAGCGGAGGCGCCACATCAAGAACGCACGATACTGAATATACATAATACATTATACTTAAGATATGTATATGCTCACTTCGGTTAAAAGTAAACTCGGTGAAGTAAACCAGAAAACCTTGCAGTACATATATACCCTTGTTTTCGTTTTGTTGTAAATAAAATCCATTTCAATGGTACGTACTGTTCAATAGATAAAACAAAATCAGAGTCGAATGATGCCAATTAGCGAACGATGATGCGCAGTTAACGATTAAAAGGTATACGATATTCAAAAACTATTTGTTAGCCGCTGGACTTGCTGCAAGTTCTAATTAGTGAATACGTAATTATGATTACATTATTTTAAATATATTATTGTAATACAGCAATTATGTAGACATAACAGCATCTTAAAATTGCCGTTTTATTTAGACAATGATGAAACATTTCCAAGATAATAATTAATTAGGCGACCCTTCTAAATAGTAAATTAAATTAACTTGCTACTTAAAAGTAATATAAGTTGTAAATAAATTTTGAACGCCTAATTAGCAATCAATCTTTTGCTACAATTTATACTGGAAGCCATAACCTAAATCTAGATATTTTATGAAAAAATAGGTTGAGCTGTGATTGACGATATAAATCAACTGAAAATACTTAATTTAATATTCAGATTATTCATGATTAATATTTAAATAGCTGGGAGATATTCAAATACTGCGGTCTTAACCTTTAATATTGTAGAGACATTTCGTTACCAAGACTTTGTGAATACGATAAATGTCAGAGAGTTAGATTATTTGATATGTGAAACGATCTGCATTTGTTTAGTAAAACGATTTAATTTTACGTATACAAATTACATATATACCTGAGAAACCTACTAGACTATAGCCATGGAAAATTTAAGCTATCTTACTACGACATTTCCAGTAACAATCTAGGCATGTCAATCATACACCTACATTTAGCTAATACTGTGCAAAAGAAGTTCTTATATAATATTTTTCTTTCTATAGACAAAGCTGTAAAAATTTTTGCACTATTCTATTTAACATAGTTTGTTGTGTTCTTGGTAATAATTCGCGGAAGGCGGTCCTAAATAGCCCTTGTATTGTTCATCGTTACCCGATTTGGACGTGATTTAGTTCAATTTCAAATAATGGCCTCATTCGTTTTAGCAAAATTAACCAGCATGTCAGAACCGTTAGACTGATTGTTAATTAGTAAATTCATTGAATACTTTGGAATATCTTAAACTCAAGAAGTTCCCCGCAACTTGAGAAGGCGTAGAACTTACTCCACTATGCTAATCCCGTGTGAATAATTCGGGAATGATATTAGTACACTACTAAAGAATGTAAAAGTTTTAATTATTTTCAACATAGTCATCAGCTTCTTAAATATTTTAGTATTGGACTTAGGTAGCCTCTGGTAATGAGGAGATTTAAAGCCGTCTAAGGATCGTCATGGAAACTTCTAAAGTGCATAGGTTTCCTCACGATGTTTTCCTTTATCGGTTACGCTTTTGATATTTCATGTTAAACTGTTCAATAATATACACACGGTCTTGCATACAAACGCATTTCAATTTTGTAATTGAAATCTGAAGAAATTGGTAATAAAAGTAACCCAAGATTCAACGTTAAACTCAAATAGTTAAAATAATCTTATTATTGTTTACTGTTGATTATAATTTGGTTATTGGGTTAACATAGGACTTATTTATTAAACAAATCGTATATTTACAAATCCACTGACATTTAAATGTATTTTCTTAAAATGCAACTTATATGTTAATCATAACACATAAATGAAATACATGTTTTATTACTAGTACATTCAATTTATAAATGAATCAAACACATAATTTGCACGAAACAACCATCTATCTATGGGAAAAAAAATCTACAGCAAAAGCCATTACTGTAATAAAAAAGTTATCTCCAGCAAAAGGCAATTCGTTCAGCCTGAGCTTAAAACAATGGCAAAATCAAAATGAGCAAAAAGTCATCAATCCACTTTACAACATAAGTACTTATAGTTGAACATGATGGCGAGCAATTCCCAGTTCAATCATTTCCGACAACGACGGTATTGTTAAGCGGCATTTTAGTATGCATTTTAGCTCGGGCTTCTGTCTGACGTTACCTACTGGAGTAGTTTTAAATCTATGAATGTAAAATATCTACAGTATAATGGTGCGCTTTTGTAAGATTTATTTCACCATTTCCACATGAACTTTCTGGTATGTACTTTATTACTAAAATTATCTAGACGTATTAAAAAGAAATGTTATTTTTCAGTCGCTTGCCTAGTTACTAATAGACGGTAAATAATAGTTCTTAAATTCACAGATATCCTGTTTTACTGCAGTGTATCATAATAAAAATATTTTTCCGCAAAATAAAATTAACCTTTGGTTACTCTTTAGCACTTCAACCGTATCCAGACCAAAAATCCATCCAATGCTCCGTTTTGAGCGTGAAATAAGGACAAACAAATACACTTTCGCATTTATACGCTTAGCATGAATTTGGGGTTTCATGTTAATGAAATTTGTGCACAAGGCAACTTTTGACATATTAATAACATGTAATACTTGTTGCCGTAAAAACATTTCAAATGTGCCCTTTTATGGCTCGAAAACTTACAGTATAGACGTACATAATGTACGTTATACGTAATGTACGTCTATACTGTAAGTTTTCGAGCCATTAATATTAAACCAGATTTTGTGCGAAAGTTAGAACGACCGCCTGTGTTTTGAGAATTTCGCTTCACCTAAAACAATGTCTTTATGTATTAAACTTAATGGGGTTACAACTTCCTTAGAAGGTAGCGACGTGGCATTATAATGGGGCGGAATAATTCCTTAATCGTCGGGGAAACAACCTATTGTCGCTGTTAAAACGTATTTGCGAATTCTACTAAACTAATAAATATACAATTTACAGAAATCTAATACACTTATCACATAATCGTTACATCGCAAACGCATTGTCATAATAATCGGGCGCCATTGACCGTTGAAGTGTATCCGCTAATGTCAAGAACATTTCCACCTTAATGAATACGTTAAACAGTTGGTCTCGGCTGTAAGCCGTTGTAAACAAAGATCATATTTTATCAGATACTCAAAGATTTAAATATTATCCATTAATATACAATAAAACATCGTATACGAGCAAGCTTGTGATCCCTACATCAATAATTTGAATTTACACCTAGTCTACATTGAGTCATTAATCGACTTTCATCTGTGCAAATTACTTTCATAAAAATTTTAAAATGCCGTATTTTGTAACAATTTCTGTTTTTATTATTTTATAATAAAAATCGTATATTATCCAGTAACGAATTTATCAGGGCCCCTGGCAAACGTACAGCATTTCTCGATTCACTATAGCGCAAAGTGCTTAATATCTATGTAGATTAAATCTAAATCATTGCTTTTCAACGGGTTCTTATCGATCATAATGTAAATATTAATTGTCAATATAGTATTTAGAGTTGAGCATTGTATTTATTGTGTAAACTATTATAACGATACAATTTGTAGCCGATTCGAACGCAGCAACGGTGCAATAAGGGGCGCACCTGCGTCCGGAGACAGATTGGCGACAATCTGGCCGCTCGCTTTCAGATGAGACAATAATTCAATCCCAGGAATAGGCACTGTATATAGACAAATACAAATAGGGATGCCACAATGCGAAACGTAAACATATTTTAGTTACACTGTCCATTATTTGATTGAGAATCAATTCTTATATGGATCAGTTGAAAAATTGTCTAATATCTTGTAAGGTTTTGCTGCTATCATGTATTTCCGCACATATTTGGCAGCCATGACTGTTCTAAGCAGCGCCTACGCGGGTTTTGGAGATACGAGTATGTAGGAATTGTTGGCCAACCCCTCTGCAACTAAAGGTTAAGACTATTATAAACTGACCTTTACAACCTTGACCTATTCCTTACTGTGCCATTCAAAGCATAAGGTCCCTAAAATTAGCTACAAGCGGTGACTCACCCTAGAGATGACCGCATCGTGGCTGCTTAACTGTACAGATAATTTGCAACCAGTTAATCTATGACCGCGTCGGCGACAGAAGTAGAAATTTAATAGCTATAATTAACGAACATACTTACGTATTAATGTAAAATGTCACTAGATCTATCTTCTTGGAAACTTATGTTGAAATACAATTTAAGGATAAAAACCTATATCTATGTAAATTTATGAAAAGTCTGTAGCAAGTTTTTTTAACAGTCATTATGTTACGTAATAGATTTTTTTTATATGAAATCCCCAGGCGCTGTTTCATGTGAATGTGAACTCATGTTATTTAGATATATCCAAATCCTTTGCCAAGTAAAGTATGTGGGTACGTGTTTATACTAATGCTATTGAAAGCAGTCACTTTGTTCACCGTGTGAGTGATAACTTCGTTATTACGGACGGCGTATAATTCGAAACTGGAACTGAGAACGGAATTGTTATTTTTAAATTTTATATGCGTCTTCATAATGTCATTATTATTATATAAGCAAACGTACATTTATTTTTATATAAACAAAATATATCACGCATTTTAAATAAAATCATATATTTTTAGGAAATGAACTTAATTTCGCGCCCTTTCTAACAGATATCAAAAAACACGGGTTCTATCACTAGTTTTATATAAACAAAATAATAAGAGGTATATTCAAAACATATCGCGTTGTTCTAATAATTATTTAATTTTCATCGTGACTCACACTAATGGTTCTATTGCGGCGCAACTTACACGTTGTGTGAGTGATAACTTCTTTATCGAGATTGGCGTATAATTCTGGAATGTTTCTTTACGTTATTAGAGTTCATTTCTCAACATGTCAGCGCCTGATGGGAATTGGATGAAACGGGTATTCGTTTTCTTTTATCCTATCCATCCACTGCTTAACATCAATAACGTTACAAGTATTGATACCAGCCAGAAGAGATTGTTTTATATTAATGTTGGCTTTCCAAAATCTCTACGTACTTAATGTAGTGGAGTCGGCGGCGTGTGTTAGTAGTATTTACACGTATTCCACACTCCGTCTTGGCAGATTCCCAATGTTGCAAAGGTATTTCTACTAATGCTTCCATTGAAAGCGATCACTTTGTTTACTTTCTCTACGACAATAACTTCTTTCTTTCGGCCGATAATTTGGGAATGGCACTCCAAAATCATCGAGCTCCATTTTTCATCATGTCAGCGCGCCGATAAAAATCGGATCAAACTGTGTTTGGTGTTCTTTCATCCACTATCACCACCTAATCTCTACCATCAATAACGCTCGAAGTGTTAACATTTGTCAAATAAATGAAGTTGCATTCTTGTATTTTTTAATGTTTTTTTGTTTAGTTTTTTGCAATAAATAGTTCTTCTCATCTGATATTGTTAGTGCATTACCCATGTAACTAAATTTCATGTGCCACATTCACTTCTTTGGAAAAGTTCTAAATTTAATTTCCTGTTTTGTATCAACTTAGGTATTGCTGAAGTTTCAATGATAATACTTGTATGCATACGCTGTTGACGAGTAATCTATACTAATATTATAAAGCTGAAGAGTTTGTTTGATTGTTTGTTTGTTTGTTTGAACGCGCTAATCTCAGGAACTACGGGTTCGAATTGAAAAATT
>DWDX01000799.1:0-22757 GCA_018245675.1 Agara michaeli | reverse complement strand
GTTCTTTTCTGCATATTACTTTTACAAAATAATGTCGATGTTTCACATCTGCCAGGCGTCCCGTGACGGCTCATTTTTATTATTTCTTTTAAATTTCGGTGCAATAAAAGAAATAAATAAATACACTTGACATTATGTCAGTGTTTTTATCATTAACATAATCATATCTCCGCGCTAACGTTCCTTCTCATACAAGGTTTGTGGACCGGTAATGTGGGTGGAATAGTCCTCAAATTATTATTATTATTATATTACCGATTGAATTTTCAATAGATTTGACTCTTCAGTAAACCGATAGTTAATCAATTTTAGTTTCACATCTCTTTTTTTATCACCTCAATGCTCCTTATCCGTCTATGGGCCCATTATAACCTCCATGAAGGTTTTCAGCGTCTCCATGGACACATTATCGCTCACTTTGAGAAGCATTGGTCTAGCTGACGCATGCAAACAAGTAGGATAGTTTCCCAATAATTTAATATATTTAGATATTAACTTTTTATATCTCAACTGACTGAAATATAAACAGAACGGAATGGATTTATAGTGCGAAATAACAAGTCATTCATTCTTCAATTAGTACTATTAAATCGACTTATTCATTAAAAATTCACAGGGCAGCTTCTGTCTCCTTCCTCGTTACAGCATTAGACACACGTTAGAAAGGGACAACAACGTTAGCCACAACACTGCTCGAAACCGTTTATGAATGTGGGTGGAAAATAAAAATAAAACAGCATGTCCGTCTGTCCGAGTTTAATAAAAGCTGTCAGATAAGACAAGACAGTGCGGTGAGCAGTGAATTCAAGCGCGAAAAATAATGTAAGCCACTTTTCGACTCGAATGTGTTATAATTTTTTTTTCATTTCTCACTTTTATTCATAACTGTACTAATTGTTGACTAATTCTGAAGAGTAAAGAAAAATGTTGTTGGCATACTGCTTAATATGAATACGGACATAACATTGTTATATTAATGCTTTGGGACAATTCACTTATTGCGATCTGTTTAAAAAATAGAGTCTGCTATGGTGACCAGCCCATAACAATACAAATACATTTCTGTCAGGTCTATGCCCAACTGTGGGCTTATAAAGACTGCTGGTTGAAAGCCGTAATACCGGTCTGCATAGCTTATTGTGGACACCTTAGGAAAAAATCATGGAGAATTGTATAAAGAATTCAGATTTCAACAATCGAATTTCTCGATTATGATTTTGAAAACGTACATTGATTCATACAGGATTCGAATCTCAGACCATCGGAGTGGAAAGCTCAAATTCAAACCACTGAGATATTACGAAAGTTTATGTAAATCATTATTTTAATAAAGTAGCAAATAAAAGCGCGGTAGGTCTGATAACATTTCAGTGCTAAGATTTGTCTAGATAATTACTGGGTACAAACGCAATATTTAAACAAATCTTGTGTTTAAACGGACCTTTATCTCCTAAACACACAGGTGCGAATGAATGTTTTATTTACTCAAATATTAACAAAACAACGCTGGTAACAAATATGTCCATACTACGATTTTAAATGGGAAAGTATGTTTGTTTGTTTGTCCTTCTTTCACGTCAAAACAGAACAACGGAGCGATGTTATTTTTAGTATGGAGATAGTTCAAGGGTTGGAGAGTGACATAGTCTACTCTTTTTAGCGGGAAAATATCGAATTTTCACAGGAAAACACGTTTTAATCAAACAAGCACTGCAGATGGCGTTCCGGGCGCAATAATGGTATGACGTGTGAAAAACGCGGACGAAGGCGCGGGTAACAGCTAGTTGTGTATCATATATTAATAACAGTATCTTAGTCGCTTGGGAGATTTGACACAGTGTAGCCGGATCCCAAACTAGGCAGAGCCGGATAGCTTATAACTGCACAACTGACATAAATAGATAGATTCACAGGCAGACGCAGAATAGTCTTGTTTGCCCTAGGTGGAAATCAAACATACGATTTTCGGCTCAGCAGTCAGTTTTTTTATACACAGTCTTTTTATACACTACAGCTTATGATGAATAATACAGTTAGTTCTTCGTTGTTTAAAAAATCAGTTACCTTGTCTATATAATGGTCTACTACATTTCACATAGTAGGCAATAAAAATTTACCAGTGATGATGTACATAGAAAGAGCTCCGCACAAAATGTCATATGTAAATTTCACTGTCATTAACTACACTGTCATTAAATAAATAATAAAGATAAAGAATAAAAGAAAACGTTAACTGTATTATTTCGTCAGGAAATGATGTGACACGCCAGTTCATAATATAACTTATGGGCCAATTAACCATCGCGATAACAAATGGGCCGGCGTAAAAAATAGCCTCAAAATTAACGTGAAGCGTTTTTTCCGTGCGTTCGTGCCGCCGGCGGCGCGTCAAAGGCGCGGCGCCTTTGATCTCGCAGACGGCGGTCGTAACGCGCCGCTAGTGATGCGCCTGTGCTATTTGACAACATCGATAATCGTGGTTCAATGATAAGGTCCATTTTTTACAAGTCTATTTTTTTCCAATCTGTTCGGGCCCTTTTATTGACATTTTACTGTCGATGTAATGTTAATAGATCTGTCGTTAAGCAAATGCGTGGCTTTTAATTTCTGTTTGTGAGCGTGTTCGTGTCTTTTGAAATTATTATTATTCATTCTTGTTAGAAGCACACGTAAATTTGTAACCCCCAGTTCTATGAGGTTGGTTGCATATTCTTTGGATGGCAGCGGTCAGTCGTGACTGTTACTGATGCCTGCTTGTTTGCAATTCTTTTTACATAGCAAAAAACACCAATCAAACTGGAGCATTAGCAGCAACGATGACACTTCAGCAGCTGTGTAGTTGTGCTTCTGTGATCAGAATCTGACGTATTTTCATAGAACAGAATATTAATTGAATTTAAAAATCTACCTTTTATTAAATTATCTTATACAATGGGCAAACTTAATGCCTATTGGCATTATTTAACAATGAACCCGAAATGTTATCCTGAAATTGATTTGCAGTTGCATTTCACGCAAAGCCGCGGGCTGATATTATGTCAATAGCAACTAGCCGGTGCTCGTATAAAATGCGATACGAAATACAATTAAGACCAAACAAAAACAATGAAACACGGGAAACTGCCTTTTTATTATTATTCACTTAACTGATGACAATCACGAGGTAACATTATATTTATTTATCGTTCCAAATGTCTAAAAGAGATAAATAAAATTAGCATCTTCTATGTTATTATGGTAATTTGCAGTTGGAAACTTTTAGAGTTAATGTTCGTTTGTAGAAAGTTAATGTTTCTAAATCATGACGTTTATAAACTATCTTTTTATAGCTTATTAAGTAGATAATTTAATTTATGTATCGTAATCTTTAAGTAAATTGATCTATGGACTTTTACGAGGCAAGAGGCATTTTGCTTCGTTAATCATTTTCGTGAGTGGCGTGATTTAACATTTTAATTATCTGTATAATAAAAATTAAATTCTGTTCGTTTGTAGGCAAATCATTTGAGAACGGATGTAGACTATGTTTTTAAGCATAGAAAAATAAGAAACTCGCCCGGAAATTGACAATGTTGAGGAAAACTGCTTTTTTACCCCATGGTATTTTTGTATGAACTTGAAAACCCAGCCCGTGATTAAGATTGTGTATGTTTGTGTATGAAATTGCAAAACTTCACTAATTATTCTTTTAATATCTTCCGTCATCTTCATACATGGTATCTGATACCATGCTAGGCAGAGCCTGGATGATGGTGATTAGCCAACTATCAAAGTACAAAATAATTTTCTAAAGAAATACAGAGGTATAAAGATAATTATACACCCACTCTCGAAACATACTTGTATTCATCACGCAAATATTTGTCCTCGGTGTGAATCGAATGAACGACCCCCGATTCTACAATCAGGTTTACTAACCAGGCCAGTTGTGCAAAGATGCTGATAATAATATATAATTGTAATTTTGTTTCTCTATATTCATGACGCCCATAACATAGGCCGTTGTTGTATTTAATAATTATTATTTAAACCATTAATTTATAAACCTGTTAATCTTCACCTCATATAACATTAAAATCCTCCTTATGCATTAGAATTCCTTACGCCAATTTTGTTATAAGATCGACCACCAACCAACGTATGAGGTCTTACAAGAACTCCACGTCCACAATGAGTGCTGAGTTATTGCAATTATCTCCCAAAGTATGTATACTTTACAGATATTAAGTAACAGATAGGAACTCTATAAATGTAGAGTCATTAAAATATGTATCTATGAAACCAAATTTGTATAATCGGCTTTGGTCTTGAATGTGTATTAGTGGAAATACTATAGTGGTCGTTACTAAGCAACTCGGTGATCTTCCCTTAATATTACTTAGCATGATGAATGAGAAGGATGAAAATGAATCACGTTCATTAACTCTTCGTATATATCTAATAGGGAATAAAAAAAATGAATTTGAACACTGCTTGGTGTGTGTCAGGACTGAAGAGTTACAATTGCTACAGTTTCATACCAAATGTCCACATCGGTCTGATGGAAGCCGTTACCGAGTGGAATTACATCCAATACCGACGCATTACATTAACAAAGCAGCTGAAATTCATCCACGACAAGGAACGTCTAATCGCGGTAATATTTGGCAGGACAATCCGTTTAATTGCATTCCGCATTACTCACGGTTACTAAACAATCGCAACATTAATATGAAAGATGATAGCGCTGGTGATATTAAGGCGTCAACAAATGGCGCGTCTACCCAGCAACATCGGTCATAATATTTCAACGCTAGTAAATGCACCGCGCGCCGTGATGTATGGCGACAGACGGACAGATAAATTGCTTATAATTTATTATAGTGGAAGCCGTACCTAATTATGGCTTTTGCAAAGTTGACTCATGCAACGAGAAAAATGATTTGTGGTTATTATCTGTACGGTGTTATGAAAGCTCGGCTCGCTCGCGGCGATGAAATAATTACGGCCAGGACGGCGCTGGCCGCCTGCGAGCTGTCATCTCCACACGCGAGCCTCTAAAAGCCTGCTATTCGAAGCATAGATTTATAAATAGTGTTGTCTTAAAAGTGCATTTCTAATTTCTCTTTACATTTTGTTAGACGTCGATTTGTTACATAAATTTCAATTTCATTAAGTGAAATTCAAAGGCATTCTGAAAATAGCATCGTAATGAAGTTTGAGTAGAGTTTATTAAAAGCGAAAACAGAAAACCTTTTATTAAATTACCTAACGCTTTTTTGGAAAGTGTTTTGATTTGAATGAAACGGTTACAGAACAAATTTATTAAGAGTTAACTTAATCAAAGAGAAATTGAAATTTTACTCGTGAGGCAGGTTTCATTTTTAAATTAATGATAATAATATTGTTATGAATCATAAATATACAAGGCATGTTTATACTTTGTTATGTTTTATTCATTTTTTCGAGAATAGTAACAGCATGATACATAAAAAAATTACATTGTTTTTCTGTGTGTCACTGGTTATATAAACATTATTGATTACAACCAGTCACTAGTCTGTGTCATTGTGTCTAATGGGCGAAGCCGAATAATTTTATCGTAATATTAAGTTTTACGACCAATAAAGTTTGGTTTTTTAAGACCACTTTGCTAAACAGAAAGCAGTATATTTTATGTTCGTTAATTAATTAAATCTGTGTTGAAATTAATCTGTTCATATAGTATATTTTAATATTGATTGCAATGTTATTAATTTCGTGCTTACAATGACATTAACATGTTTTTTTTTCATTTACTTTGGTGTTATTTATATGCTCGAGGTATGTGTGTAAACAAAAAACAAGTTTGTTGAAATTAAATATTTACGTATATTTTTCCATTTTTAGTCCTTTATAACAACAAATTTATGTCAACAGATATCGATTGCAGATTACGATGTCCTTTACAAGAATCTAGTACACGCAATTATCATTTCACATCATATAACTTCACGATTTAATATTTATCATCATATAGTTTATCTCAATGATTCTCAGAAAACACAGTGCCATTAAGCAAGCATTTATATGTAAATTTTAAATTAAAGTGTGTCCGAAACCCATCGAGATGTTATCAGTTCGAAAATGGAAAGTCGCTACACAAATAAAAAGAACATTAATGACGGTAACATTCATGTTTCGACATATACTTTATCGCATGCTATTCTTAATTTAAAACACATAATATGACGTCAGCTTAGATGGCCGAAATATTAAAAACGTGTCGATTAAAAAAAATACAAACACAATTATTAACAATGCTCACTAAATTATTTGCAACAACTTAAATTTAAAAAAAAAAATCCTATTTAAATTACATACTATAGATTTGGTACATAAAAATTTCGTTAGTCTAACTACAAAATAAGATCCGCGCTCGCGGTACCAAGCGTAGAGGCGAGCTCGTACAGTGCGCTAAAACACTATGAATTACAAGTTAGAGATCACAGCTGTCGTGCCCCGTGGGGCGTCACGTCCGTCGATGATATGAGCCGACTGGCAACTGAGAGAACACTAAGTTATATATACACATTCTCCAGTCCACATTGTCCTTTTGGCATGGGCGTTAGTGATCGGCGCCCCCCTTCTTATGTGCGTGGAGCGCCGACGGTCCTCAAGGATGGAGAGGTCGCGGCCCGAACAGCGGGTACGAGGGGAAGTACGCCGCCAGAGACGGGTGAGGCGGCAGCGGGAACGGTAGCGGCGGCGACGACACCAGATGAGACGGCTTGCTATACGGATGGAATCGTGGTGTCAGGGGCGACAGTGGCGGCGTCGGGTACGTGCGTTGCAGTAATGGATGAGTTGCACTCAACATAGACAGGCTCGGGCTCGATTCACCGCTAGCTGTGTGAGATCTCAAGTGCTGCAACAGTTCCTCGGAGGTAGCGAATCTCTTACCGCAGTACGCAGAATCTCCAGCCATCCAGCTGCACACAAATGGCAGTTGCGATGCAGCCGCTAAAGCAGCTAGCTGAGCGTGAGCGTACGCCGCTGCAGCGGGATGACCGGTCGGTAGAGGAAAAGGTGTCTTAGCGTGATCACATTGTGAACATCCAGCTGGACATACAGCTGATTTGAGCAAATGTGAGCTCAAGGAGCATCCAGTACAATATGGGTCTCTGCATATTCCCAGATCACTTCCAGGAGCTTTCATTCTAGCGTACGCTAAGTAGGGATTCAGTCCATTTTTCAACGCATGGTGCTGTGCTGCCATTAAACTGCTAGTCATTAGATCCATTGGAAGGGGAAATCCGGTGGGATGCATTCCGCCAAGGAAAGCTGCTGATGTTACAGGTACACTTGGTTTGAAGCTAGAATGTTCTTTGGTGTCTATGTTGGACGGTAGAGAGCTAGGCGTGTAAGGTAACTTAGATGCCGAACCAGTGGAATCCGAACTTGTTTTGGTTGGTAAGGGGGAATGGAGTGGGCTTGACCTCTCGTCCGATTTCTCAGACGGCGTTTTGCGATGCGCCGGTGGCGATGTTCTCTGCGATGAAGAACTCTGATTGCTTCCACAGCGCGCTTGCACTGGTGTGGTGGATGCACTGCCTTTCGAAGAGGGGGTCTTCGAATGGGCATTGACCGAAGAGGCTCTATCTTCGGGCGTTCTAGTCTTTTCTCTAGCAGTCAGACACGATTCGTAAGGTTTAAAACTGGGCTTGTTGTCCATGTGTGCGGGTTTCTCGTCGTACTTCTTACTGGCTTTCTCCGCTGCGGAGATTAGTTTAGGATTGGGTGTGTCGGCACCGATCGCGCTGCAGGTCTGGGCCAAGAGCGCGAGGGGGCTCTTTTTCGCGTCGAGCTGCAACAAAGAGGGTCTACATGAAACGTTGGTTTGCGAGTGACGGCACAAAGAGGGCTAGAGGTTGGGGGTTGGCGGGGGAGGGAGTCCAATCACGCGGCCGACGCGCCATTATCCGCGCGTCTGGCAGCCGTCGGCCCCGCTTGACATTTCACTCGGCTCCCGCATGATGTAATCTCGCAGTGAAAAGGCCAATTTGTGCCGCTGAATTTGCGGCGCGCCCGGACTTGCCGCACTGTCACGTCTATTATCACGGCGGCGTTAGTTTGAATGAGTATTTGGGGGATGATTTTGTTTTATGTTTATTATACCATTGTTCAGTGTTTGCGTGAAAATGGCAGGTTTAACGACCTCGTTGATTCTAGAGATTTATTTAAGCGCTAAGATAAAGGGTAATTGAATATTCTTTTATAAATAATATTCTTATTTAAATTAATTAATGCAGAATTTTTTTTGTTGTTGCACAAAAACGAATGAATAATTTTGCTTAATATACAATTACCTAAAACATAATTAAATTCTTAATTAGGTAGTTTAGGAAACCTAAATATGTAGACATGAAATACGTGCTGCTTTCTTAGAAAATATTATTTTTAGCTACTTATACGGATCTCAGGAGTTGATAAAATATAGCCTTTGTCCAATTTCTGTGGGTGTCTTATCCTTGGTCAATTTCATGTAATTTTTTTAAAGCTGAACGATTATTTCATATTTGAAATCAAATTGAAGTCGTAATTATTAATTAGTTAACAACTTATTAAATAGAATGACGTTTATGAGATCCGCATTTTAATCAAATTTTGAATTATTAAAAAATCGGAATTTAATTATAATTGTTAAAACAAAGATTATAAATAATTTCATTTTCAGTTATAGGACCTGAAAAATATTGCTAAATGAACAGTGATTTTGAACGTATTTCTATCCTGTTTTTCTTTACATATAAAGACGAACATTAAAAGTAAACATTATCCTTTATTTGATTTTTATTTTCTTATGGTTTTGTTTTATATGTAAATAAAATCAACGGTAGATTAACATGTTTATACAATGCCTCATAAAATGGTTGACATCATTTCATGGTTTAATCCTTTGATAGCAAAAGGCCCGTATCGGATTTCTCTATGAATGATTTCAAATTATCCACGTTAACATGTCACTGTCATCTAATCCAAATAATGTCTAACTACGACATTTCAATAACATTAATAAATAATTTCAATTATGTAAATTTATTTTTAAATAAAATTAGTGTAAATGTGATATATTTTCTTTGAACGATTTTGAAATACAAAGATATTGTAATATTAATTAAATAAGTCACTTCTATTGTGTTCCTTACTGCGATTTGACGCTGTACACTGCATTTAGAGTGTCAAATTATAAATAATAATTATAATTATAATAACAATCAATTATAACGAGTAAACATTAGCCTCTGCCAAGTTATTTTTTTTTGCAATGATTTGGTCCCATAGTCTGTAAGCATCCATTCAAACTTAATTAAAAGATATGCTTATCGTAAGCTTTGATACAGAACTCTGCAATGTTGAACGTTAAGACTTAAGACCAGATAAATTTAGTAGCACAAATACTCTATGACGCTTTTCCTATCCAAGCGTAGAAACACAATGCCTTTTCCTTCCTTAATATTTTCATTATTTCTTCGCAAATTACAACACGTTATACTACACATAAATTTATTCAAATAAATTTCGCGTTCTTAACAGTTTTATAAATCTCTTTCCTTTATTATATAAACATTATTCAAATGTTCATGTTAATTAATCACATTGCAATAAAATAATATGACCGTTCTCTCTCTACTTTCGCAATTAACATGTATTTGCGTAATAATAACTTCCTAAATAATAATGACATCGCACAACGCAATAAACTCGTTGTTATCAAATAAATTTAACATTTTTCAAATGTGAATTCTAACGTTCGTGAATTACTGAAATGACAGCTATAAATATAATTAATGTAAATTAACAACATAATTCTAGCAATTTGGCGGGACTTGGCTAATTTAATTTATCATTATGTCAAAAGTTATAAATATTTCGTAGCCGAGAACACACGTTTCATAGTGACCGGATAAATTGAGAGTTGGGCAACGGTTTATTTTTAAAATTCATTATTAAATACGACAGCTCGCAGTAGAATTGTCTAAGTTTGCGCTCCATTAAAGCCAGAAAACTCCTACTTACGCTACTAAATACAAGTACGGATAATTAAATACATAGACAACTAGATCGCTTACAGACTTTTGCGGTTTACAAGCATATTAACAATTTATTATGCCAAGCAATTTATTATGCATGTACGTTATAACAAATGCTTTCTCTGATTGTAATTCAAATTATCAGTGATCTACCTTCTTGTTCAAGTGTTTATTACATTTAATTTTGTAGAATTTATTTTGCATGTCATAATTTACGGATAAACGTTGTTTTAAAGTATACCTTTAATTAGTTTTAATTGACTTAGGACTTTATATTTTCCATCGCCCGACACGTATCCGAACGCAGTGAAACACTTGCTTAAGTTGGATAATCTAAACTACGTCGTCAATCATTTTAAATTGAATGTCTTCCTTGAAAGAATATTGCTGTGTTATTATATTTTATTGTTCCATTTATCATAACTTTAATTTATTCACTATGATATTAATTTTTTGCGTACATATAGTTAGTTGGTTAATAAAATATAGCAGGTTAGTTTTTTTTATACGGACGTCGTACGTACCTATATCCAACATATTTTATAATAAAATAACATCGATACAATGATTTTTAATGACATCTGCGTTAGGGGGCTTGTTGCCTTATACGAGGAAATTTTAAATACAACTACAATTTAATATAATTTTTATCACTTAACATTATTATTGGTGGTTTAAATTATGTATGTCACTATTTAAATGCAATATTTATCAAATTTGGACGACAAGAAAAAATATATCAAATTTTGTCCTTATCAATATAAATTTTTTAAAGTTTACGGGATAATTTATTTTCAACGAAATATTTTTTTGCTTATCGTTAAAAAGTTACGCAAAATTAAATTTATGTATACTTCCTATTTACAAGAATACTTTAAAACATTTTTTTTACCAACTACTCATTAATGGATTTAAACAAAATCTTATACGATTGATGTGAGTTTCTCATTTAATATGAGGAAAACCTTTGTAAGAGTTCAACACTAATTTCCCGAAAGTGTAAACTCGGTCGCTTTTAACCGCGACCGCTTCGGTGTTTACCATACAAAGTTTGCGAACTTACCGTGGTAGGCAGGGGCGACAGGTAATCCGGTCGCAAGTACTGATTGCTGGACGTGAGCATATTGCTCCACAAAACGTTTTCTCTCTCCAGTTTAGAGATGTAAATCACACACAATAAAACACCTCACGATCCAATCTCCGTGTCAGCACATCATTCACAAGTCACAGACGCGTGTAGCAAAGACGCATGCAACACGCACGGCGGTCGGTGTTCAACTGAGCCTCCGTGACGCGTCGCGCCCCCCTCTCTGACACCTTGTCACTCGTCGCCGCGCCATTTTTGCATTCTGTGTACTTTGCGGGAGCTTTGCCGTCTTATCCCCACCGCCGTTTGACACCCTGTGTTTTGTCTCGCTCGCGCGCGGGAAAAATTACTAGAGCGCTTTCCGCGGCGTTTTGATGAAAGGATTGTATAAAATATGCAGTCAGAGTCAAAGGCGATGCGACGACAGAGATGCATAGCTCGGGAAATTGAATAGCCACGGAGCGGGTAAGCGGCGGCTCGGTAATAATTTAGTTTTAACGTCATCTTTCTGCGCTTGACTGAAGGTTGCCCTCCATTCGCGTCGACGGTAGCTTTTCTAAGCGGAGTTTCTTAGTTTTAATTGGTTGTTTGAGCGATCGAGGAATTATTTAGAATTAAGTGGTCGCTTCGAAGTTTAGACAGCGTTTGTGTTATAAAAGAGTGACGCTTATTAATTTAGTTTACTTTACACGTTTCGGTATGATTTATGATTCTCTTTTGTTGACATTCCTTACCATTACAGTATTATGTATGAACTAATTCTATTATGAAGCGTTTTTTGTTGTTTATGAAAAAACTGTTAATCGGTAAAATAATACTGAGCCACGTTTAAAATAAAAAGCGGTATCGCACTTTTTTGACATTGACAGCTTTGAACGTAAACAAGGCATTTTTTGCACATAAATGCATATCGATTTTCCTCCTCCATATAAAGTACTTGCCGAATCTTATAATCGTTCATACGCGCAATATGTTTAAATTGAGGTAATTATTTTATTCATAACAAGGTGTATACATACACGGAATATATAAGTCATACATGTTAGTAATCTAAGGTGCTATTAATTTGCTTATCTTCACTACCACATAATACAAGTGGGTACCTTTGGTTGTGGCTGTAACATTATATGACGTGTCTTTATATTTGTATTTGTCTTTTAATTTTGACAGCAACGAAAATATAGGTAATATCACAAGGAGAGAAAATGTTCACTTAGTTTAATGTAGGTTGTACTGTAGGTTGGAGTGCAGCGATGCTGTTCAAATAAGGTTAATATTCGTTCCTTTAACCTTTCTTAAATGTGTTAAATTGTCGTATCAACCGAATGTCTTACGTCATGTTATAATGCCACGGAGTTCTGTATTTTGATATTGTATTAAAGTACCTTACTAACACATCGTTCTTCGGTGTTAAGTCTCATTCCACGTATTTAATTAAATACACAATGAATGCTATTTGTTTAAAAAAAAGTTTTTTTATAGCCCATTTATCCCAACAGACGTCTTCAAATACAGTAGCGTTTAGCTGACCGATTATCACGGCGCGGGTGTATGTGAAAACTCGTGGTATGTGTAATACGCGAGGAACGTTGCTATGGTGGTAAGAAACAAAATTGCTATACGACGTTCTACTCACTGTCCGGAACCCTGCATATTTTTCCTGTTATTACATTAGTTGCTCTATATCTAAACAGTAGTATTTTTATTTAGTAAATGATATGTTACATGTAAAAGGTTCGTAAGGTTTGAATTGATAAAGTAAACAAAACAAATTTCCTTCTATTACCAGCATTAAAGCAGTGACTGTGATTATTATACGGACTAGTAGACTGACCTGTTCACCAAAAAATTGGTTACCAAGACCACGTAAGTGTTCAACGTTTAAACACAAACTTGTAAGCGATACGGATAATGCATATACGGCTTAATATATGCTGAAAAGCGACTTGTATGCGACTGTCGTACGTCACGGCGACTGCGATTCGTTTTAACATTGTTAAGAAATAGTCGCCGAGGCGTTTACTAATGTAAAAACTTGAGAACCACGTTTACAGGTGCCACTTTAGATATTATGGGTTCGTTTATACACATGCTGAAATTCTGTAATGTTTCGTTAATAATAATATGTAGCAGTGAGAATTTTTGTAACTCAAAAGCTTCTTACTTTTGTTGTTGTGAATACGCTCTGGCTTTGTAACACGATGTTTAATACGGTCAGCTCTTTCATGGTTGACCGCTAGGAAGTGTTGATTAACGTTTACGCGCTTCAGAAGGTTCCTTGTGGGGCCGCTTTGTGAAAATATAACAATAGCTGCCCGGGTTGCTCGCTTTGACATACGAAGTAGTGGTGCTAGACGTGGGGATAGGCTTATTAAGTGTTTTCTAAGGCTATTCTTTGTGTTTAACTTAAATGTATTTCAACTAGTGGGGTGGTTTTGTACCAATTTTTAAATTCTTTACGATATTTCAATAAATAATCCAAAGACGCATTTTCTTTGTAACAATATTTCTTTCCAAGTTTTAGCGGAAAATAACATTCTTATTAGAGTTAACCCGAAGATTAATTTAAACATTTTCAAGTACCTAATTATTTTTTTACCCTTTTATTGTCCCAATGCTGGACACAGATTTTAGGCCATAATCTACCACGCTGCCCAAGTGCGGATTGCGAGACTTCGTAAATCTTAGAAAACATGTTTTATACCATCTCTACGGTTTTATACCAGCGAACAACTTTGTGAGCTGACTAAACTAATCTTTAACTCTTTTGGACGTTGAATATGGATGTCTATAGGCGGTAATAATAATTATAATAATGGGACGATTGGTACCCCATCATCTGGTCCCAAACTAGGCAGAGGCTTTTCTATACCAAACAGCTTATAAAAATGTATAATATGTATAGACCATTCTTTATGGGAATAAAACCCGTAACCACAGCACCACCAGGCCATTTGAAAGGTCTGTTAACCCTCTCGTTGCGTTATTAAGAGAAAACAAAGCTGATATACAATAATATCAATACCGGCAATCGGCTCCGGAAATAGTTTAACTATGAATGAACCCTAAACTGTAATTACGTAACCAACTCAGGTATGCGTTTGTTTTGCTTTTCAATTTCGGGAATCTTTATGGGGTCTTTGTGTGAGACCACCGGCGGCGAGGGGGTAAAAAACGCACCTTCATTGTTTACACTACCAACAGAATGGTACAGTCATCGCAGGGTTAAATTCTGCGCGATGCAAATTCAAAGGATTCTACACCTTACACTATGTGCATAAGGATCACATTAAATGATTTGTTCCATCGTATAATGCTGTTGCCGTGGTTATGGCAATCTTTATAATCAGTATTTTATATGTTTATACATTTATTTATTCTTATATTTGACTGATAATAAGGATTGCAAGCTGAAATCTAATGCGTAGTCTTCAAGTCGAGCTTGGGTGACGGCAATATATTGGTTACTATGTCTTTATTGGAGTGTTGTTTTATTTGTTACTAAGTCAGAATTAAACCTAGATCTATATAGGAGCTAAAGAGTAACTTAAAGGCTATATAAGTTTACGTTTGTCTATCAGGGGTAGTTAAGGGTTAAGCGAGATAGGTTTCATTAATACTTTTGTCATTGATATGGATTATCATTTAATTTGAATTCATGATAACTCAATGTTTCATCAGCATTATTTCAGCTAAGTTAAGTTTACTATTGTATCAAAACTAAGCATGTCGGGTAATGCCAGAGTGGTTTTATAATAATAAATAAAGAAAAAGATAAAGTTGCTTAAAACACAATACCATTGTTCCACCGTCTATATAATGTTTTGCTATTTCATTAAAAAAAAATGCCTTTTACTTTCTTCTGGTTGGTACGTATAACAATAGACTTAACAGCTTGTAAATTTTGGATAATATGTAAAAATCCTTTAATTTTTTAAATCTTTCCTCTTTTTGGCTTTGTGCATGGATAATACTAGTCATAAACCTGTATTTTAAGGTTTTTAACTGATATCAGTTGGAACCTTATTGTCGATAAGCTTAAAGCTAAGAGACAACAATTGATAAGTAGATTTTCTATTGTATGATAAAAACTATAGTTTTGTTCAATCCTTATATTATTTATTATTTAACAGATAATATATAATTGCCTTTTTTATCTGTTGTGTGCTATCACTAACTACAGATTACCATTTGTCAGTATTATGAGTTGTTTAAGCTTTGTTAATGCGAATTGTTTCTTAACCACAATACTTATGATTCATTATGTATTAAGTCTGGCAATTGTCTAAAACGAAAAGGTGTGAGAAATTCCTTGCGCTTGTATATAATTTATGAATTTGTATTGTAAAGGGAGAGAAATAGAGAAATGCTAGAAAGACTATAGTAATAAAATATAATTATTACATGAATATGCACTATAATAACATACTTAATCATATTCAGTACTATATCTGCGACATACTAATCAATTATGTCGTGATCAGGCTGTCAAGGCCATCTACATATACATACATATATACATGTTAATTTATATTGAAGTGTTCATAACGGTAACAAGTGACTTGAATAGATAAAATTGCACGGCACCGCACTTTGAATAGAAGAAAGTAAGATTAAAACAAAGCGAACTCGAAAATATAATCATCATCCCCATCATGCTGTTTCACTGTTGGATGTATTATATTCTCATGCTGAGTCTGTGAGTAATAATGTAGTGCATTGTAAAAACTGCATCTAACAAGAGTTGAAAGCGCGGTCTGCCGGTTAGTTGGTAAGTAGGCGGCTTCCTTCACGCTGCACTAGCGGACGACAAGATGCCAGAATTAGGGTTGTACATTTTAATGAGTGAGTCGGTCATTTAATGTTTATGTTTCACTATAAAGTCTTGTAACTTTTTCAATGTAGTAACCAAAAATGACCAAGTCTTTTTTTCCGATTATTCAATTGGAATTTTATATTACAACAAATTTTTTACGTAAATAATGACGTAATTTTAAATTTTTTATATGTTACTGGTATTGTGCCAGTGGTATTTTAAATTACACAATCAACAATTACGGCTCAAAGAAATTCGATTAAAGTTGCAAAGCAATCAAAAACACTGGAAAGCGTGGTTACGTAAAACGTGTGCTTTTGAAGTGTTCGCGTGTTAGCTTAAAAATAATTAAGTTTTCGTCGCCAACCCTATTCGATCAAAGGTGCCGCGCTGTCAGGCGCCCGCTACTGGCGCTACAGGCACCGATTGAACGCGATGAGATGAGGTTTCCAATAACTCCGCCGTCATCCTGCGTCGTCTCACACCGACGTTGACGGAACAGTAAAAAGTCAGGCGTTTTGTTAATTGATTTAACGTATGATGTAATTATAATGGCATGTTTATACTTAAACGCCGACAATACATTGACAACTCCTCAGGTATTACACTTGCATATAAGAGACGGTGATCACTTACTGATAGCCAACTCGTTTGTCTATCAGACTCAAGATATGTATTTGTTACTGTATAATGATATACGAAAATGAAGGCTCTATATCTGCAAACATAATACATCAGGACATATTCATACGTGACCATCTGATACCATACTATGCAGAGCCTGTACAATGGTGTCCAAACAACTGATAGACTACATTAAACATTTCTAAAAAACACGTATATAAACATTTTTACATGTCTCATCTCATCGAAGTTGCTCCTGGATAGGAATCGAACCCAACTTGAACTTACGTTCTTATAACTTCTACACCTTGATTACTTTGACAATTTATTTTATTGGGTACTGAACATTTTTAACTCAAACGAAACCAAAAAACCTGTTTTGTTTAACATTGTAACGTGCATTAGTTTTAATAGGGTAACAAAGTTTTAAGCGCAAAGCTGTGTATAAACTTCAGGAACAACGAATAAACGTAGCTCGAGCTTCGAGCTAAGCACTATTCCCGCTCAGATATGCTCTAAGCGGTAATCCGGACGCTTTGCAAACTACTGGTTAAGACGCACTTGTACAGATAATCCGATCCCAGCTTCCAATGCCAACGTTCAGTGCTGCTATGTAGAAAATGTCTTGTTATTTTTTTTCAGAGCCTTTCATTGTTCCATTGGACACGGATCTCCTCTCGTAGTGAGAGGATTTTAGGCTAAGATTCGAAATTTCAACGAAATTGAAGTTTCAACATCTATTTAAATGAATATGGAACGATAACAACTATCGAGTTCTTATTGTATTACAACTCAACCTAGATCATTGTTATTTGGATAATAGTCATCTTTTAAATTATCAAGATAACCTCGGTTATCATCATCGCCTGGATATTCAAGTTTGCCATTTCATTGATTAGTGCTATTTTCATATCAATTATTATTAACTATTTTTCTTTTGTCATATTTATCAATGAACTCTTGTACTGAACAAGCGTTTTATTTAAAATGGAGTAAGGAGTAATTTGAATATAGTGCACACTCCTTATCTGCTGATAAAGGTGTAGTGAAAGTGGTTATGCTTTGGAACTTTTTATACGAAAGCTAATTCAAATTCGAAGTAATTGTTCCTTATGTGCTTCCTTTCCATTTCCTATTTGTTTCACGATTTTTCTTCTTCTCTCTTAGTACTGTAAAGTCAGCAGTCAGTCAGCTGTCTTATACTAAAGCTCGTTCTCATTAGTACGACTAGTTAAAGGCGATATTACCATTTATATCTGGAACAGCTCGAGGATTAAGTCTGCTTTAATGTGGATCCGTGTTAAAAATGGTCTTTTGTAAGCTTTCAAAATTTTAAAATTTTCGAAATGTTCAGTGACGATGCCTATTTCTTAATGGGTATGTTCTAAAACATTAAAAGATTATCCATTATGTGTTAGGGAGTTTTTTTTAATCAACTTAACATTTGAAGTCGTTTTTTTACATCTCGTATTTGTTTCACTTCTATTAGGTGAACATTTTTTGTAACACTTTCATTCCTTTCCCTAAGAAATATATGGTATAATCTTTAAATTCGATCGTTTCAACTAAAGGTCTCAAGCTGCCAGTTCTTATAAGAAAGCTACGCTCATTATCATTAATGCAGCTAGCTAATGATAATGCCCGTTCCTATCTTCGGAGATGAGCTGGCTGCTTCTTATGTAATAGCCCGGTTGTAGTTGTGAAAAATTTGGTTTAGGCTGCAGCCGGAAATACAGGTTAATGACTTACAGGCTTATGACGAGGATTTTTGAAAATTTTGTTTGTTGCGGTCTCCTGGTGCAATTCAAATGCCGACAAAGTTACTTAACACATCGTTGGAGCATCTAACTAACGTCAGTGCTATGAACGTTTTATTTATAAACACATTATTGAGCACATTGAAGGCACAAAGCACGCTGACGGCAAAAGGCGATGTGACGCGTTTATCGCGCGTATAATTGTAAACAGTGGAGGCAGGCTTTCGGCGGCGCGTTAATTCCGTATGATTGATTATCTTTCGGCTAATGAGCTTCAGACCGGTGTTAGGGTTGTGGTCTAAGTTGTAGCTTCAATAGTTGTTCACCTTTGTGAGCTTTAGCCCAAGAATAGGAGAATTGAACTCGGAATTGGTTATTGGAAATAAGTAAATTATTATCTGTCATTCAATTTAAAAAAATAACCCGAACTTAGTCCAAGAATTGAAACAGTGCCTTCAAACTATTAAATTTTTTGATTGTTTATAATATTGTAAACTATAGTTTAGATCGGGAATAATATTTTTCTTGTGATCTCTATTATGTCGTATACAATATTGAAGAACGGCATACGAATCTTAAATCACATTATTTTATTCTTGGCTGCAACTTAAGCTAGAAACGAATAGAGACACCTGGCAAGAAGGAGACGTTTGCCCAGCACCGAGTTTAAAAATCGATAAAGCTTTGGCGTTCATACTGTACGCTGTCTACAACGTTTGTTTATTTTCAAAAAATATATTTTAACTGAGAGTATTTTGAGCTCCGCTGTCTCTCGTCGCTCGAGTCGCGACACATTATGAATTATGATCGCTTTTCCTTCACAATAAGTGCATAAATAGGGCTCGCTGATGGCTGGAATAAATCATTCGCGGCCATCTATCATCTACGACGGATCCAGGAAGTGCGCTGACCTTTGGTTATGGATCACGCTTCAAGAACACCGAATAAAGCGTCAGTTTGGGGCGAATTAGCTCCTGGATCAAATGGATTCAGTGGAAAAAAATTAATAACGTGAATTTTTGTCACTTTTAATTTGGTTCTGTTGTGAGATGATAAAAAAGGTGTACAGGATTGTTATTATCATTATTATACTTCACGCAAATAACATGACGGGGTAGGCAGACAGCTCTGTGCAATATTCGGTGTCATACATATAGAACGTGCTTCGTCTACATTCATCACGATATGCATATACTCTAAGCAGTGATAGCCTAGTGGTGAAATTCAGCCTCCCACTCCGGGGGTCTGAGTTCAATCGTGGCACGCACCTCTGATTTATTACGTACGTTTTATAAGTAAAATTTAAATATCACATGCTACAAGGGTAAAGGAAAACGTCGCGAGGAAACCTGCACACCTTAGAAATGTCATAAATTATATAATATTTTCTGAGGTGTGTGAAGTCTACCAATCCGCACTTGGCCAGCGTGGTAGACTGTGGCCTAAATCCCCCTCTCATCATGAGAGGAGGCCTGGTCCAGCAGTGGACCAACAAAAGGGTCGAAAAAAAAAACAATTAATCGTATAATGTATCTAAAGTTACAGGGTCTCTATCAGTTTCTTTATCATTACTTTATGATAACTCCATGATATAATTTTATGCGGGTATGCGTAGGTTGATCGGGCGAGGAAAATGAAAAGTAATCTGTGCGTAATTAACAATGTTCTATTAAATCATTAAACAATCGTTTTAACAAAAAAAGATGAAAATAACACACGAAATCTCTTACACTCCACCGAACACGTAATGCACTCACGAGAACACAAACGAGTTTATGTATTGACAACCAACTGTGCACTAGCGCTCGGAGTTGCGTCAGAGCGGGGAATGTCAAATGACATTTATTTTCGTTCTACCCGCTCTATGATTTGTCGAAGCGCCGTCATATCTAATGGCGTCATATGTTGGAAAATCATGTAATCATGTCAATAAACGGCGTAGGCGGAGTGCAGAGGGTAAATACATGACAATAATAATTAGAAGCGCCCGCGGTTCCGTTATAGAGAGATAGTTCGGTTAGATCTTGCGCGCCTGCAAATTTCACTATCATTGCCTTCTGCAGCCTATTTTGCCAAAATAATCGTTTCCCTTTATTTGGCGCTGTTCGCTTGCAATTCCCTTTAGGCTCAGTGTTGTGTGGTTGTACAAGGGACATTACATGCAGCGCATTAATTAACTGCTATAGGCATTCTCGAATAAAACAGTTTTAGTAACTCGTTAGACTGTTTACTGCGAAGCAAATGATTATAATTACACAATTGTAATATAATTAATTAGTTAAACTATGTATACAATTTTTATGTATTGTACGGTTGCAGCCACAGCAGAACCAAGCGCCGCTAAAGACCGAAACGCTGCCGCCGCAGCAGCCGCAGCAGCCGCAGCCACAGCAGCCGCAGCAAGCAGTATACAGTTTTGGCGCGCCCGCTGGCGGTGCGACGCAATTACAGTTCAGTATGGGAAGTGCTCCTAGTACCACTGGTAGGCGTGTTTTTAAAAAGGCCATGCGCAGAACACAGCGATAAATTGTACCCCATTCTCACAAGGTAACCATTAAACATAACAGTAATATTATCCCATTCGTATAATGTAAGGACCTTATGTTTAAATTATTATGAAAGTTTCTTTGACAATGATCCTTTAGAGTGAGCGAACACTACAGACTTAGTTTTCCAATAGTTCAATCGTTGTTCACTGTTGATCGGAGTACAACAATTCTTGGGTGGTAATCGCTCGTCTGGGCTACTAGCAGAACAAAAAAATGATGGTTCTTAAAACAGTGATACATTGTGATCGCAAAAAACCGACCAAATTATTGGCCAATTAAGTCCCTAGTGCGCCCTTAGCTTTAATTAAGTTAATTTAAGTTTTTGAGCATAATTTTTGTGTAGGTTAAGATATTATTATCGACGTTTCTAAATCCTTAGACAGGTGTAGGAGCGGAATAGAAAGAATTAATATTGGAATTAGTAAAATAATGTTTACTTTATAAACCTGCAAACTAAGATTATTTGAAGTTAAATTGCAAATAAATTCAAATCTATAAGATGACGTACTGTAAACCCATGTAATACAGCTTAAACGAATTTGTTTACTTTTTACAGAAATTCACAATTTCATTTTTCTGTGAATTAATCGTAATTACAAAATTACCATTAGAATATTGTATTAAAAATGTTTGTGTTTGTAACTAATTGAAAATATTTATATTTTCGTACCTCGGATTTGACTTAATTAAACGTTTACTAAATGTTGGTTTATTTTAACTTGAGACAACATTTAGAATGCCAAAATAAAGGTTTATACTAAAGTTCAGCTTATTCCGTTTCATTCCGAGGTTGACTCCTTTTTAAAGGTTATTTAATTTTACTATTATAACATTAAAGCGTTTTAGTAGATAAGACTATACAAATCTCTGCACCTAACAGGAATGTTATGTTGACTAAACTTATTTTTAATTTTCATAGCAAAACATGAGACCACATATCAGCATACTTATATATCAAAGTTGACAATAGTCCTGTATATTAAAGTTACATTCCAAAATATTGTATGTGATATACCTGATAAGATCCTTTGTCTTGAAAGGACAGTTGGTGCATACAGTGCCATCGAATTTCTAAAAAATAAAAAATGTTTAGCTATCATCGTTTGCTTTTGATATAACCAAAGGTTCAATTTGCTACAGTTTATTACAGTTGATACAGATCTAGTTTCCTATCAGAGTTAACGTAAATTTTATCATCAAGTAAATTTCAGTGGTTAGCATCAGGGTTCGTTTTATTTAATGAATAGTTTTTACAGAATTCAAACATGTGTGCACCTTAGTCAGGCATTAAAGTAATTAATATAAAGCTAGAGTTATTGCTACATATAAATCGTCCAAATATGCAATCGTTAAGGTAAGCAGATTTGGTCGAAGAGAAATGAACAAAAGCCATTATCACTTTCCAGTTACAGTGCTTAAAATTAATTATGTGAAAATATAGAAGAAATTAGACTATCACTTCGTTGACTGAAAAATTCCTGTCCAAAACAATAACACCATTTTAGGTCTTCTCTTCTTTACAGTACCTTTAGTTTCTTTATTTTTGTTAATATTCTTGGTCTATTATTTCTATCAGTCACCTCTCGGATTTACCTCTCATTATTCTCTTTATTCATCATGATCATTGATCATGGACGCCATTATTGCAAATTGTACACGCCTGAGAGGCCTTGGACGAGCAGCCGTCGTTGGCCTGTTGTGGTCGCGGCGTCAACAATACTTGTGTTGAGACTGTGTACGCCATACGCACATGAGATGAAATATCCGAACACCTCTCTATCTTTAGGAGCAGGACGTCGATTTTCTTATTTTATATGACATTTTTTTTATTTTTTCGTTTGGTTTTCTTTAATGACCGTTGTCGAAAATATT
>DWDX01000798.1:0-22766 GCA_018245675.1 Agara michaeli | reverse complement strand
AACTGGTGAATTGTGGGGGTGTACTACACTCCTCTGCCTACCCCTTAGGGGATTACAGGCGTGATGTTACGTTAAATATAAGCTAACAATACATTGTAACGATCAAAATTTACTTGTCCTTTATCGGGCAATATTGGCAACTTGTGTGAGTAGAACGTGTATCGTATGTTATCGCAATGTTGTTCATTTGACGTTTGAGCATCGCTCATTACAGGCATCTGTTCAGTGTCAAGCTTTAATTCATTACTATCGATAGCGGTAGTAATGGCCTTCGATATGATTAAGGGGGCTGTTAGCGTGACGAGCGGTGCGGAGAATGACAGCGGGTCGGTGTTTATCTCTAAAGTGCAATTCAAAGTACTGACATATCTAAAGCATTTAGAAAATTTCAACTAAGTATGATCTTATATAAATATGTTTATATCTTCGATAGTACACTATAAATATATTATGAATTTGTAAGATTGTTGGCCCAGTTTTCTTAAGAGGTCCTTCTGTGGCAATACGAAACCGATTTACCACTGCTTTCGCGCTGTTATATGTTGCATTATATCCTTCTTTTTTGAAAAAGAAAAAAGCATTGATTGTAAGTAAAATTTTGTTTAATCTTCTAAAGCCGCTAGGCGGAAGGACTCCGGCGGGTAACTGATAAATTCAGAAAACACTAGACCGGTCGGATTAGTGGCTATTAGTAAAAGCCTACACCAAGCTGTTGACATCCAGTAACTGTATAATAATCTTGGCTTAAGGCGTTTCACTCTCGCTTGTGCCTCTAAATTAAGCCTTACGGTTCAGTGTTTCTAATTAGGGCCTACAAGCACTTCTAATATCTTGTATTCGTTTGATTTCGAATGATTTATGTGCTTTTGTACACGAGGCTCTTTTATGCTTTACTGCCTTACTAATTGTATCAATTATTAGAAGTTCATCTGACAAGCCATAGCTACTTCTTTCAAGGATAACATTAATAAGCTTTTGAGGCTATTAGTTGATACTGGCTTATTACAACGATAGCGGTAGGATATTACACCATACTGACATGCATGCTAAGTTAATTTTTTTCTTATTTTAAAATGAAGTATTTCGGCTTAAATTTTGAATACGCGTCACTTTCTGTTTTATACTATTCATACTAATATATTGAACTTATCTGCATCATTCACGTTAGTTCCATATAATTGTCAACGTCACTCTGATTTATATTATAATATGTGCAATAAGGATTGTTTTATACTATTCAGAATAAATGTATTTAGCGTGTGTCATCGCTCGTGCAAGGACTATGCGGGTGGCGGAAAGTAAAATAACCTTGTAATTAGTATCCATTTCATTTACAATCCACTTTACATAACTCGGACTAACGACTTCGACGGAGGAATAGGATCTTTGTTCCTGTTTTCGCCTTTCTGCATTCGACCTATAGAATCTGATTTTATAAATTTGCTGCATCTGCCACTGAAGTAAATCTAAGGCGAATCTACGTACTCATTGTAGGTTGAAAACAGTGAAATAAATATTATATTAACAACTATGACAGATCTAGTATAATAGTGATGAAAAACGATTGTAATATCTATAAGAGATGAAAACGAATGCTGTCTCTTTTATATTCAAAACATCAAAACGCTCGCACGTCCGACCTCAATCACATTTAATGGGAGCCAAAGATGAAGTTAAGGGTCACGTTTTTCCACGAAGAACCGAACTACTTCCTTGCCTGTCTGGAATCTGATTACCCTTTGACAGAATAGGAAAATACTCTCAGTATTAATGTTTGCCTGTCCATTAACGTCACTATTTCTAATCTTGTTTGCACCATATTTGCTAAAAAACATTCAAATTCTACACTCAACTAGTATTCGGCTGGCGACACTTTTTGCGTAACTCTAATATTTATGAAACGCGAGATTACCATCATCATCATTTCGTACTTGTCAGGGTGCACGAAATATATGTGTTACGAGCTGCATTTAGCATCAAATCCGTTGAAGGTCTGGACTATATCCAAGATTCCAGACGAAATCTACGTGACAAGATTTTTAAGAACGAAATCAACGTCTTTAACTACGTTTCAAATTACGTTGTCTCCTCTTAACTAATTGACGGTTAGAAATGATTAATAGCGACTTCACTTTGGACAATATGAAACCGCCAGCCAATTATACGCCATCTAAAGCAGCAGTAAATGTATGTTTAGTTGCAAAATATTAGATGTTCTGTAACAGTTGTTGTTTATCAACGGTATCGTGGGAGTAGACGTCTTAACGCTGCAGGAGCATGGTGGCAGTTGGCTGGCGTTGTGTCTGGGATAATTCCTTTCTGATAGAATTTTACAGATTCCGAAAATCTATTTGCGTGGTAATTCTTTCATGGTTGAATTATATAGGTAGGTGAATATTTAATACTATTCTTTAGACAATAAAGAGGGCATCGTCCGGCCAACGATGACGTCGGTGGTGGCTATTTGTGTCCGTTTGACTGGTAACTGTCAAACTGCAGATTAGCAGATGCGGTCTTATTTATTTGATTTACATTGCACACTGCACCGGCCACTGCATTACTTTAGGTTATTCACTTGGAAGCATTTATGGGATTCATTGACCTATTTTGTTTTCATTGCAGTGATAAGAAGTTATCTTTCTCCATACAGTACTGTAAAGGTACAAAGCCAGCAGTGGACAGTTATAGGTTTTTTTATTTAAGGTGAAGAAATATTGCTCATACACTACATGTAAGATTACTTTATTTCGTACACTGATTGTAATATACATGTTTATTAATTATTATTATTGCGAAACTGATACTGATTAGTATTATGAAAGCAATACATTGAAGATCCTACCAACCTATAAGTTGAAACCGTTCGAAATGTCATTCAGTTTCAACGAATATTAACTATGGATGACAAAAATGTTCAGTTCTGAAACAGGTTTGAATTTTTACCACTAACGTTCACCACTAAATGATAAATGCAATAAATTTCATAAAAGTTAACGCTTCGTTGAAGAGCCTTACATTTTGTCGCGTTGCTATCTTGGAGAATGTTTTTCACGTTTCGAAATGTGATTAATATAACTTTAGACAATGACTAATCGCTCATAAGTTTCATGATCGATTCGTTCCGATTATTGGATCGGATTATTGAGCACTTCTATTCCTTTTCAGTCGATTAATGGTTCTCGAGCGTGCATAACTCTGGCTCCTCATCAGAGCTGTGGTTATGCATGTATAAAACATAATGATGATATGCAAATCATATTTACAGATAGAGAATGCAAATAAACTAATCTCGTTCACCTATGTGATTCTCGTAAATATTTAATTTAAGATTGATAATATTATACTACTTTGGCAATAAAGCTAGATACTTATGTCCATATTATAGACAATAAGAAAATATTTAACAATATACGGTTGCGACAAGGGCATTAAAATTTAAAGTGAACTTGACATATTAATAGCAGTAATCATAGTTTTGTTATTATATAAATTAAACACACCATTTCTCAAATATATCTTATGACTTATAAACACAAACATGTTATTCTTAGTTGTATAACTAATTCCCTACATTGAAAGATAACAAATTTTAGAAAAATAATGTTTTATTTAATATTAAGTGGCAATTGATCGCTTTGTCTGTACCAAATAAAATAGTTTAAAAAGCCATTCTCCTTCTAAGAGCCTGGCTCTCTCGAATACTTTGTTACATATAAAAACTACTCGTAATTACAATGCTGCTTTTACATGTCTTAGTTGTTTATTTTCTTCTGTGTCATAAATATGCGTGTACAAATCTGCTTTTTTGTTTTTGTTACTTAAGTTTTGGTTTAATGTTGTACAATTTCTTTTTTTACATTGGTATGCTTAGTTCTGTTTTATTTATTTTTCTATTTCTATTACTCTTCTATTTATTTTATTTTACTCAGTTAATATTTGTCCTATGCACAGAACGCTATTTACGGCGCTACATTTCTGTCAATCCGTTAAAAAAATAGATCCAGTGATTGTAGCTTGCTACGGCATAAGCTGAATGTGCTCCGTTTCATTCAATGGTATTTTGTTATATATACGAGTATTCTATTTGTTTTCTTTTTCTTTTTGTATAGTCTATTTTTTCCATATTTAATATATATGGCTGATATAAACGTATTATTTCTTTCTAAATAAATAAAAAATAGTTTTGCCTAAAACGTAAAATTACGCATCCGTACTTCAACATAGTTGTTCAATGTTGATGGTAGCATTTTTGTCGTAAGCTATGTTGTCCCATTTTGTCTATTATGAGATACGACTTGTCGTTTCTGTTCGGTTCTGTGAAGCCCCGAAAGAAGGTTAGAGAGCCCCGTTGTTCCGCACCCTGAGAATAGCGAATATAAGACACGGTCCTTATTATCACTTTTAAGCTTATTGTTCTCTTGCTCTCTATACTTCTGTTTACTATTATCAATCTTCTTAAAAACATAAATATTTAAATAAAGACGTTGATTTTTTATATAAGCCGACGAAACTTGCCTATATTTGAATCTAAGCATTGGTTCTGTTCTAAGTTTGTAATAAAGAGGATAGTAGTTAGTTAATAAATATATTTTAGTACAATTCAAATTATTTGCGCAAGTACCTATCGAACTTACAAAGTGACAGTTAATTAGAAGTCCAATTGAATTCGTTCGGCTTATAGTCTGGTTGACGTCTGCATATGCAGATGTATGTTATTACTTCTTATAAAATTATTGAAGAACATACATTTTTTTATAATATTTTGCTGTATTAGTAGTACCTACCAATTTAATTGTCCAGATACCATATCTAAATAGTAATTAGTCAATATGTACTGTCCACTATTATTCTTAATTTAGTCATAATTATTTATATTGGGTGAAAGATTTTTAATTCGTAATTTTAATTAATTATAACTAATAATAATCAAAGCAGTTACATAGCTATCTACCGACGTGATGCTTGTCTGGTTCGCTCGTTCATTCATTTTTGACTGGTATAACCCGGCCGTTGTAGGAAGGTGCCTGCATTATACTTCCGCCCTCTGCGCGTCGCGTCTTGCCCCGGCCCGCGTGTGCCATCGGCCAAAGTTAACCCGACCAACGCGAACAGCGCGCGCCCGGCAGTCATCGAGCGGCAGTCTTACGAGATGCTATTATGAAGCTCCGTGAAACATTTTTGACACAATTCAAGTGACATGCGCGCGTTTTTTTTTTAAATTGTGACTAACAAACGACCTGATTGGATTTCAGTGTTCGAACACAGTCTGTGTGGTGTAAACATTAGCTTTCAAATAAATTTTCTGAACGGCGCTCGTTTTACGGTTTGGTGCTGTGTTTATGTTGAGAGCGTTCCGTCCGGCGTGCTGGAGGGACGTCGCCCTCGAGGACTCCTAATAGAGGTAAGGCTAAGATTTGATCGTTTTAACTTTGTTTGTATTAAGCATGTGTCTCGTGTTATGGCCGTACGATGGTGAGCAGTGATTTACGACGGTCGAAAGCCGGTTTGCTCCCCGGAGACGAACATGCTTTGTAATAAATCCGGTTACGAAACACTACAATAATATCGTAATACTTATTTGTTGACTGTCTTGACTGCACTGAATTATATTGTATGTACAGTTTCAATTGGCGCAAAATAAAATAAAAATTAAACTCAATTACTCAGTGCTAAACACAGAGAAGTAACTCTAATGATAATTGAATTTATATAATAAGAGTCTATATAAAAATACACATATGTTGATTTGATACAGACTAATGTTACGAATTGGAAAGGGACATTTCCTATTTGATAATAAGATAATGCCGTTTTGATAAAATCACAGATATTTGTACCCTCCGTGAAAAAATAAAAAATATGTACGTAGCTCGTTAAAAACCCTTTATAAATATCCAATACCATTTGTCATTTGAACTAATTTTATAAAAGCATAGCTAGGCACTGGAAATCTATGGACATGGGACTTAAAAAAGTTATCTCAATGTAGGTATTTAAAATTTTCCGAGTATAGGCATTAAAAAGTGACATTCAATGTATATTACATTTTTTAAATCTTCGTTGACACGATCATATTTATCATTAAAATAACTGTGATGTTAGGGTATCTCGATTACGGTTACTACGAAAAAATAAATGATGGTCTGTTAAATTCTCACACGTCCGCTGTTATTGTTACTTAGGTATATGGTAATAATATATCATATACCTATGAAATACTAAGCTCTTATTTTATTTCATAATTTGATACAGTTTTGGAGCCATTCTGCTTTACTCGATAGAAATGTCGACATTTCCCATACGCCGTGTCCAATATACGACGCCCAGTTTTACTTGTCAAGTTTAGATTACTTGGGTCACTCTTGGCTGACATGGCTTCTTTAATTTGTTTCTCCTTGTTACCAAGCGTAAGTCAATTTCATTTTTAGCAAGCTCTTGGTGCATACGAAGACACCACTATTCGATTGAATACTAATTGTCACAATTATTAATGAATTTTATGTTACTAACTGTTAACTTTTAATAAAATATTTTTGTGCTGTGGTTTTTTATACAAACTGACGATCAGGTGCAACTTTTGAATGTTAAATGACTTTAAACTTAATAACTGCCCATAATAAACTACGTTTCGCGGAACGTAGGTATTTAAAATTAACGGTCGCTCTTATGCAATACGATCTTTAATGCTTACCTATTTCAAGTTTACCGGTCACAATTATAATTTTATTATTGTAGCTATTGAGAAAACTATGACCTAGAATAAAATTTCCAATCGTTGCTTCATTTTATTTTTAAATTATTTTATGTTATAACATATTGTAGTAACAGTGTAGAAAAGTGCAAATTCAAATGTTTTTTATTTATTTAACTGCTCTTTACCTAGCAGGGAAGGCGTTATATCACAGGAGTTACTAGAAACCTAACCACTCATTTATTGCTGGCTTTCCTCCTGTTATTAATCTGTGGCGGTGAGCTCGTCGTTATAGCCGTCGTAAAGATGTAGTAATTACTTTCGAGTGTAGTGCAGCCTCGTCGGTCAAAGATACCACAGATGGTTATTATAAAAACGTTTCATTAATGATTATTAATATTTATGCACATTCTTAACAGATATGAAAAAGTATTTCTTTCTTTTAAATTCTGTTTTTGCATTGTTGTGTTTACCTGAAAATATTAAATTAGCCAATTTTATTATTATTTGTTTTTATAGTATGATGTGCTTGATATACTTTTCTTTCCACTTTTCCATGGAAACTCGAATAGGACTATGTATTGCAAATCTCTCCGTATTATTTACACTAGACATATCATTTAATATTGAGACTTTGGACAACTGCTATGGAGCGTATTGTTAATCCATCCAACTAAAGCTGACCTAAATTTCTTCTTTACACAAAATTTCGGTATAAAGCATCGTTGTTGCGTAATGACATTATCCAATATGCCTATCTATTTTATCACAATTCCAACACAAAAAATGTACTTACTACGTGACAATGATGATATATTTTTGTAAATACTATATACGAATTTCAATTGAGCTTAAAAAGAAATTAAAGGAAAAAATATGCATACACTCATTACAATAATCGAACCAAGTTGATGATGTCATCAGCATTATCGCGGTAACTCCAACGGCAGAGGAAGCTTGTCGCTTATGTGATACAGTATAAACCGTCGCAAGTAAGCCTCATTAAACAACAAACGTTCGGAGCGAGAATCAAAATGCGTAACCTACTTTCCGGACCAACTTCATCAACTCACATACACCCAATAGAGGATTAATCGCTGCATTGATTTCGACCTTACGATCTTTAGTTGCGGCTTATAGGTTATTATCATTACCATCTTGTTCCGCTTGTAAATGATACTAATAAGCTTCAATTAAAGGGAAAATTTGAGAGTCCGTGTACCTTTAAGGCTCATTCAGAATACCCCGCGTGCACGAAATCCTGAATAGCTGATTGCCTCCAGCGGTCATTGGTATGAACGCTTTATAGAATTGCGTAAGGTACTACAGTTTGTCAGATTTATATGGAAGTCTACCTATATGTATATGTAGCAGTTTGCGAAAAGCTACTTCGACCGCGCACAACATCCTTAAATCACCTGGATTATAGTTAATCATTACATCCTGAATAGATTACTTCGTGAGTAGACCGAGGCATATCCTATACAACGCTGATGAGTATTCCACTTTGAAAATGAACTTAAAAAAGTAGTAGAAGTTTTTTTAATTTTCACATTACATATTTTTAAATTTCCTGAATATGTTTTTCAACATTTACATTTTTTTTTACATGCTTTATTTTTAATTGGTTGGACGTCGCGTTGCTTTCAAATATATTTTTATCCCTTCGCCACAAACATATCTGTCTAAACTATCTGGTAAGTGAACACTTACTAAGATCGAACGAATGTAGAATTAATGTAATGTATCACTTCAAACCAAATTGTGCCTTGGACTACTTACGTTTACCGAACCAATATGGATACTAGCTTTGTTCCATCTGAATGGGCAATTGGGTTACATAGTACATATAATAGCAAACCTGGAATAACAATTAAGTAACTACACTTTACTAATATTATAACAGTGTGTTGTACTTGCATGAAATCACTAATGTGATCTCGTTTTGGTTCATTAATGTTTTAAGTTGTTGATTCGAAATTTATTTATTATATCAACGGATTTAATGTCGTAATTGTTAAATTAAATCGAATTAAATACAAATTATTTATCTGATTACAAAAACTGGGTCAAATGCTCAAATCAAATAATTATCAAATTAAACCTATTTAAATATATTTATTTGATTACAAAACGAAAATCCGTTTATTTAATAATAACATTTCAAATTAGACGGGTAATAGAGAGCTTTTTCAATTAGTGACATGTTAGTAATTGTTAATGATTTATTGATGCTGCCCTAAATGTTTTAAATTAAGCAGTTAATTCTTCACTTAAATTTAAGAGTTAAAATCACGTATTATTATGTATAGCTTTTGCCCGCGACTTCGTCCCGCGCATTTATTATTATACATATAAACCTTCCTCTCGAATCACTCTATCCATTAAATAAAACCGCATCAAAATCCATTGGGTAGTTTTAAAGATTTAAGCATACATAGGGATATAGGGACAGAGAAAGCGACTTTGTTTTATATATACTATGTAGTGATGATAATAATTTAAAATATCATGTTGTGTTTATTTATTTCACAGTTAACATTAGAATGTTTGGAATATCTGGAATAGAAGTGAACTGTAGCATCACTACAGCTACGACCCATAAGGCTTTCGCTTTCGAGTTATCTCTTTCTATCAAATGTATGGGGAATTTGGATACAAATTGATACTGCATTCGATTCAGTAAGTTACACGAGTCAATTGTCGAGAACAAACTGCGTAACCCGGTTGTACAGATCGTCGCAGGTACTGTATATCTTGAACACAGATGTTTTGACACCAGCAGTGGCGGCATACAGCATACTGAACAGGCCAAATGTTCACTTTTAAACTGCATGAACGTGCTTTCCGAAAAGTATAAGAGTCTCATGTGAGGTGCTATGAATAAAAGCGTTTGGTGTTCTTTAGCGACCGAGCATCGTCCGGCGTCATAAATGTCTTCAGCACGAATGTGCTATTTTTCCGGGAAAAACTTGCTCATACTCGTACTTATTTAAAATACGTACTTATTTAAAGATAATAGATGGCATAACGTGAAGATAAAATTAGACAATCTTATTTCGTTATTGTACAAATATGTCGTGTTTGAAAATGTTACCATGTATTACATGATACTTTATTGAACTACATAAAATATGATAATTTATTTTAATACGTTTTTTAATTAAACTTGTTGTGAACGATGCTAATGAACTCGGCACAAGTCATTTTGATGTATCGGCTTGGTTTTTAGCATTATGTATGTGTACAAACATTATACCTAATCACATTTGACATTTTAATAACGTATTACGATATTTGTTTGATTAATGAAATTGGATTTATTTTCACACAATCAGCATACCATTAGCTTGGTTTAAAAAATGGTCGGCGACATTACTGTATTACATTGTAAGGTTCAGTTTTATTTTGAATGGTCATGGATTTGAATCATCATATTATGTGATTGTTTCAAGATTAGAAATTTAATAAATTTTCAATGCACAGAGTGGATGTCGCTTAGATGGACCATTTTGGGTTCATGGAAAATTAAGGTGTGTATTATCTTAATGATTTGTTGGGGTATTAATATTTGTTATCGATTGTACGGTTTCGAATAGCACTTTAATTACTCATTGTTTCCCGATTTGTAGCGAGCGGTGATTGCAACAATGCGACGCTCCTTTGTTCGGCTACGCACCAGTCGCCGTGCGTCGTCAGCTCACATAGGACACTAAATCTGCTCGCCGGATCAATACATATTAGCATGGTTTTGTTACTTAAATGTTTGAAATCATGATATATGAATTTTTTTGCGAAATGTCATCAAAATCGGTTGGATAGTTCTCATATGTTCATAAATAAATTGTATATTATGTTACGATAAGAGGGTTGCGCGCGCCCTTTGTCGCTCGGCGACCTCGACCCACATAATGTCAATATTTTTATTTATTGAGATTGATGTTAGAATATTCGTTTTGAATAAGTGACAAAGAATCACAAATTGACTTACCGAACGGCTTCGTGGTCCAGAGGTTAGAGACGGAGAGCCTGACTGCGAAACCGGGGGTAGTGGGTTCGATGCTCAAGCGATGCTAACCAATTCCAGGTAGGGAAGACTTCACACGCCTTCGAGTATAATATTGAGAATTATAAATATTGCTTGTAAAATAATAAATCAACAGAAAAATCTTGTACACCTTTCTATAACTCTGCTCATTAGCAAGTAATTGAATGTAATTTTTTTATGTATTTTATTTCATTCATTATAAATTAAAGGCGGAGTGTAACAACAGTAGAATTATAAATAATGATGTTGCTTAAAATTAATTATGATCATTTTCCGTGTTTATACTTTATAGATATATTTGAATGTATTGTGGTGTGTAGAACATTAACCAGTTGGTATTTGTTAAGATGAATTTCGTCAGCAATCTAATGTTGCTTTAAACCTCGTAAATAATGTGTGGTGTAAATCGGAAACTATCTGCTATGCAAGATCCACGCTAATCACGAATAACACTAGATGCAAGGACGAGTTAGTTACGACCAGCAAGCCTTATAGTGTTCCGTAGTGTACGTTTAGCAACTAACTAACTGCCAGTTAGTCAACTACAGATAGAAGTCGGTAACTTTGTTAGTCACTTCCATCGCCGTCTATAAATTTCTAACGTATTCTCTTGGAACTGCAACTACCTACAATTCCTTACCTTTCCTTTTGGGACAGAATCCGGGGAATAGTAGAAAAAGCAAGTCCCTAATACAAGATGTATTATAAAATATACTCGTATATTTAGTAAAAATTAATGTTATTTTGAAAATGGAGACCATATGTTTCGTTTACATTTAATGTGTAACTAACGCACAAACATTTTTAATATTATGATTTCCTGTAATTGCTCATGTCAAAGTAGTTTGTGTGGTGAGCAACAGTGGCCGTACTCATTTATATGCAGTTCTACATTCGAGCTTGTTAAAAATGTAAGGTATATTTTTAACAAGCTTCCATGTAAAGTGTTTTTTGTTAAAATTCTCGCTGGTTCTTTTGTGATATTCGTTTAGAGTTATGAATATTTAAATATACGTTTTTGATTTATTTTTACAGACATTAAAATGGAAAAAAGGCAGTGATGATTTTATAGTATAGTGCATGAATAATATACATGTAACAAATAATAATCTATATTCCGATCATACTATAATAAAAACAAACAAACAAACATACCGGCACGCCAGGTACCTAACGGGGTAGGCAGAAAGCACCGAGTGCCAAACATGTCTGTCCTTGCAAACATGACGCGCCTCGTCTACATTCATCGCTCTCTTCATGCGTGCGCACCGGTTTCGGAGTCTCTTGACTCCTCCATCAGCCAGTATCTGACCTATTTGGTCGAGATAGGACAGTCTAGGTCTCCCTCGGGGCCTACATCCTTCAACACTCGCATTGTATATCTGCTTCGTCATTCTTTTTTTTTCATTTTTTATTCTTTCATAAAAAGAATAATATATTTTAACAACAACACAGGTATTAATAAAACAACATATTTATTTTCACGTTAGTAGCTCAGACATTAACTACATAATATATAGATAGGTATGTATTATATTCACGTAACAAGAATACCGTAGTTTGCAGTAAATATGTGAAATGCACTAAACGATGGTCACGGTGATTAACTTTAATATAGCACTACGTGTTTCCTTCATGTTTGTTTGTTCTGCGACTTGACGAGATGTTTCTAGAAACAATACAAATACAAGTTTTACAAGCGCTACGGCAGCGACTCGGAGTCACGCCAAATGTGAACGTTTTATAAACAACGATTTATTGAGCCAACTTGTTTGTTCACGTCGTTGGTGATTTGTTTTGATCTGGATTCCAAAAAGGATCATCACATCACAAGGGAATATTATACACTATTGATGATGCTCTTAATTAAGTAACATTAAATATGTTTAAGCGTTGCACCGGCAACTGCTAAGAGTAATTTATTTTGAGCTATCTCCTGTTTAGACGACAATGTAAACGTTGGAATCCCGGTTTTTGTCAAACGGAATATGTAAACCGTGTTGGAGATCTGAAATGCTCCAGCATACCCGTTTCGCGTTAACTCCTAACCTCAGTAAATTACATTGAAATAAAACATGATAAACTATCCCCTAGAGCAGCGGTAGAGAGATGGGGAAATTCGGAAAGGAGAAGACTAGATGAGCTCTGTATCGTTTATTAATGTAATAGTGAATTATTTTCATGTTATTGACGGCTTTTTGTGATTGTTAGTCGTATGTTTTACATATAGTTATAGTGTTATATCATATACATACAGTTATAGCAGTATGGCATATAATACACGAATACACAAGTCGCTACAAATTAGCAGGACTTCACACACACAGGAGAATACAAATAGGACTTCAGAACTATCATATATTGGGTATCGATGTGTATGGGTAGCAGTGACCATTACAATTTAAATGTCCTTGCGCTAATTACATAAAATGAAACAGCAAAACATTTCTATTATCTTTTTACATTAATATACTAATTTGTTTGTGAAAAATTATGAAAACAAATATAATCAACATAAATATCGCTTGCCGCGCCGCGATGATACTCAATTGCCATGAATATTTTTATTATAACGCGCTTTCTTATAGGCTACTTCGCAAACATGTCTCGCTTAGATTTCACGTCACGTCATCCGATGGCCGGGCTATCCAAGTTTTCGGTTTGTGCTATATCTGAGAACGTACTATGTTGGTTGACATAATAATTCTCGCACAAACAAATCTACAAAAAGGTATCAGCGAACATACCGAGAGAAAGCATGTTTTACTATATTTTATTGGAGAAAGAAAGACGCGAACTTATTGAATAGTGAACAGAAATAGTGGAAAGTTACGACACGACAATATTCGGAACGTATTGTTATGTGAATCGTCACTGCGGTACCCTCGACCTCGCTGTCTGAGCCCACACGGCCGTTGACTCACCAACATTTTTACTAATTTTACCAGACTCTTTTTCTTTTTTCAACCAATGTCTTAGTCGATTAACCGCACACATTCTAACAGTTGAATTTGATGACAAGCTTCACGAGTGTTTGGTTCTTGTTTTTTAAACAGTACTTTTATTTCTCTCTAACTCAACAGTTTGGTAAGGTGAACACTTTATATTATTTATGTCGATCCGTTATAAGTATGAGTGCCCTTGGCTCTATCCAAAAATTACGGCAAATCCGATTACCTAATAGCCTAATAGCTCCATCGGCCCGACGCATAGTTCAAGGATGAGTTTTGTTTAACTCCACCTTGGACTGGCATTGGGGCTTAATGGGAGCCGGTTCAGCTGACCTTCGTTCTGCCTAGGGACTGTATGATGCAGCGAAACAATGTAATTATAGTATCTCGAATCGGATTCCAATTCAATTATGGATATCGCATTATCAACGCAACGAACAAATGAAGTATTCTTTCACTTTATACAATTTGCAAATTGGCATGTCACAGCCACTTCATGTGAGTTGGTTACTGCAGTCATTATCGTTCCACATTCGTTCTTAGACAGTGCTTAAATGTTGCTACGAATTGATATTGGTACTGACAGTCCGCTAAGTGTATCTACTATTAAACTTAAAGTCTAACGTTCGTTTGAAATGTTTGCTTTTAGTTGGTAAGCAACCTTTGCTCTGAGAGTTGTTTCACATTATTTTGAACAATTCCACCTCAGCTCTGAGACGAGAACCGAATAAAATAAATAGCTACAATGTTATTTATTTTAAATGATTATTATGATTCAACGAATTAATAATTAACATTAGGCTTCAATAACTATAGAAGGCAGAACGGTCGGTGTGAACAGTCCAAATAGTTATGGCCAAAAAGTCGTTGCATCAAATAAAACAAATGAAAACAATACTATTACGTTCTTGTTAATAGACTCCGTCCGGATACCATGCAAGTAATAGGGAAATACCGTACCTAATGATAATCGTTAGACTGACTGAAATAGCTTGTGAAAGTTACCTCTTAGCGTCTCGCAACGACTTGATACTTAACATCTTAATGTGACGGTGCACTGCGATACTCGTATTTCGACAGAGCGATCAACGCACGCGGTTCCTGTGTAGGCGTTTGAGGAATTAACCGACGAATATAAAAAAGAGATAAATTGGTTTTCATACAAATGCGATATCATGTATGTGGATAGTTTCTAATATTTGTTGGGTTTTGTTTACGACCTTCCTATGTCAAAGATGAAACGAACGTCAATGTAAGTTGTTCAGAAAGTTGTGATAGCAATTCTAATGGAAGTCCTGATATTGTAATTGGTGTTTACAAATAAGTCGTAATGATGTCGGCTCAGTAGAACTTGCGCATGTTCGTATCCGATGAAGTGGATGATGCAACAGAATACAACATAAATTGATACATTTGCTACTAGGGAAGTAAATTAAATTAAAAATATATATATAGAGAGTATGACAAAAAGATTAGTTATGTTACTTTCAAAATCCTATAAATCAAGTAATGTACAATTGTAACGGGAAATTTGCTCGACTAATTGATATTGATTAACTGGTGAGATTAGAAAAGTGATTATAATCCTCAATCATGAGAACAAAACATAACCAAATGTCATGACATATAGAAGACTACAATTGTGCTATTATACTACATAATCCCGCATACACCAATAACGCCTGATTCAATTATTCTTTTATTACCATTAGATATTATGAAACAAAACGAATAGAACAATAAAACACAAATTCCTTAAAATGTCGGTATTTCTACATGTATATTATATTACTTTTGATACGACAATATAGCGGGTGGCTAAGTACATATATTCCGGTATATAAGTTATGATACTTTTTATTGAAATAGATAGTACCTATATAAACGAAACTTTCTTTGATGTAACCCCTCAGTATTACATACCAAGTTGTTCGTGTATGAAATTTGTAATTGATGAAATATGCGCAGGAGGGAAACTCGTCTTGGAAGTTTATTATTTTTTCGCTACCACACAGTACACAATTTAACTCGAACAAAAAACTTGTAACAACATTATTTGCGTCACATTTTATACACAAATTCCATTTACATGATTATGTAGATGTTAATATTATGTCGTTTCTCTGACTACGGCGAGGCGCGTCGGAGTTGCGGCAAGAATTTGGGGATAATCATGGGCAATAGAAGGATACGATTAGGTAAAGAAGGCGAGTTGGGGCATTGTTAGTACGGTATCACTTGTCTTGCTGCGTAATAATAAATTGTGTAGTAATTTCGTGCTAGAGACGCCATTGTCGTCTTCTGTTGCTAAGTTTATTCAGAGGTTTGGCGATTACGAGATTTTTTACATTTATTTGCACCTGTCGTAACCGCAATGGTTATATTATAACCCTCGACAATTTGTTACAATTATAAATATAAATTCTGTGAAAGTACACAGATTTATGTTACCGTATTAAGAATATATGTTGTGTCGATGGATTATTACTACTTGATAAGCATCAGTGTATAAATGTCAGGAATTATAAGATGTTAGCAGTAAGAGAAATGTTGGAAAAGCAAATTGTTTATTCCGCTTGGACTTTTATTTTCTGTAAGTAATAAAAGGGAAGGATGTTCGGGGCTGCGTCGCCATTTGTTCAACATTTTCTCAATATGCTTATAAGGCGTGGTTTCAACTTCGCTTACTGACAATGTAGCGCTCGTGGAATTACAATTTGGAGTTCGAATTTAACGAGACATGGGCCGTCGCCTATTATCTCTGTTACTCCAGAACTCCACGAATAAAATATACATATGTACTTGTAAGTCGACTGTCATAATTTTTTTGTACCAGTTGTTTATTGTTACAAAAATGAACTCTATAAAGCACCGAGTGCCAAATACTTCTAACCTTACAGATCAGACGGGCTTCTTCTACATTCATTACTCTCCACTTACATCCACTCCGGTCTCGGAGTCGCTTGACACCTCATCTTGTTGTTGTTATGCACATAAATTACTTTCATCTAAAATTACACGATATTATAACTGTTTCAAGATTAAGAACGGTATTTGCAGTCGTTTTCAGTTCAGCGATTTTTGGAAAATACACTCAATATGTCTCTGCTAAGATCACACGACACTGCTAGAGTTGATCTGATGTTGTAATTGTCTGATATTGATGTATACTGTTGAAATTGTTTATAATTTTGAACCGGAAGCCGTAAAGTAAATTATATTGAGAACATCTATTTAGATGTTGCATTCGCACTGTATTTCGGGTGCCGGTACTTAAGCTTCTCAAATTAACTGCCGCGTAGGTGTTGACGTATTTAGACTATTATTTTTATGTGTATGGGCTATATTTCGGCCGCAAGTATATTTTGCACTCGTAGTCTCATAGTAAGCAAATGGCGTACGATCGCGCGATGCTTCTTTGTTCGCGGTCGTATCGTAGCGTTTTGTACAAAATCATTTGTTTAGTGCCCTAATAATGGTACAACCGCAGCATCGATATGGTTCTCATATTCCGATTACAGAATTTTCAGCTTTGGAAACTTCTATTTTCGTAGTTTTTTTTTTTGTTTTATTGAGCTTGTTAACGAGCGACAGAAAATTTTAACTCGGTCCAATATGGCAATGGGAATTCAAAAAATCCGTTCTAACTTCATAGCTCGCGTACTTTTATTCGGTGTAGTTTCGTATACTCGTACATCATTCACATAGTTTCCGTTGTTTCCAAGTTTATAATGCTATGAGACGCATCATATTATAATCCCCATTCTCTAAAATGTTAGCACAAGTACATACAACACTGTACAAGATATTACTAAAGTGTTAATAGTGTTACGTAATTATATATGGTACCTCGTAGAGAAAGGAGCTTCATTAATAACCTCTCCTTGGAGATTTTCAATTTTCCTTTCGATTGCTCCTACATTAGCGATGAAGATCTGTCTTACGTCTATTCCGATCTTCTCTGCTTCAATGCTCTTAAACGGGTTATGACGATCAATATATGTAATTCTTTGTTCTTCTTTATTTTTTACATAGACTATGTTTTTTTAATCTCTAACAAAATGTACGTATTTAAATTTTATTGACAAATGCTTTTTGGTCAATTTAGATAATATCGAAGAGAAATGAACCGAAGACTTTCTTTTTAAGTGTTCATAAAGCTTAAGTGCATTTAAAACTAAAAAACCATCAACGGCTGCCAATTGAAGACACGGGTTCTGACAGCGAAGTCATTAATAAATCTGACACTAATAAGGTGTTAGAAGTTGTATTAATGTTAGTAACAATATGATTAATTGCTTATCATGTGTCCGTTCGTAGGTAAAAATACATCAACATGTTCATGAGTATGTTCCTCACATATATGTGTTATAGTATGTACTGTAGTATCGACGCAGTTAATGCTAGATCCAAACAAGATTTACGTAGAATTGTATTGGCTGTTTCGTATGCATAAGAATTTTATACTTTACATTGAATTTGAGGCGGTCGTATAGAGCCGTTTCATGAATTGTAATGTACAGACGCGTCGAGAAATAAATTGTATCTCGTAATGTTTTATGTTAACGTGCGATTACGTTACATAACATTATGTATAACGTTGTAATATTGATCGTGACTGTATTGCACGTGTTTCGCAGGGCACATGCACAAGTGTACCACAAATGCTGTTGTCATTTGTGTTATATGAAATTATGAAACATGATTTACAATAGAGACGTATCTTTAGTTTTTTTTTAATGTATGTATAATGCGTGTTTTAGTAATTACTATTGACAACTGTTTTATCGTGTTAATTCAATACGTACATAATAATCTCGTGGTTTTAACAGATACGCAATCAAATAATTAACGATTTGATTATGATACAAGAGTGATTTTGTTTAACACACTATTTATACTCATAATCAACTTAATGGCAAGAATTGTGACTAATATGTAATAGTATCGATTTTTGTGATTTACGGAACCTCTTAAAGATTGGTGATCTAGAATATCTCCAAAGTTACGTGGCATTTTTACCCACTAAAACTCTCTCGCTGGCCTTCTGCGTTGTGGGGTTCTGGGATATTCTAGACCCGATCTACATCTACAGGGACAGACAACAATATCTAGTTCGTCTATAGTATAGTATATCCACAAACGTCTCTTTTGAAAGGCAATTAAGCATTCTTCCTTTGGATTACCTAGTGCTCCAGGCTGTAAAGACCCATTGCATTTGAAGATCGAGTTTAAAAAATATTTACTGTTATTTTGGTACACTTGTCTCATTTAAAAACCCTTTACCTACTGTACAGGAACATTCCACGCTAACTAGAAATCTGCTATGCTTTGATACATTATGTTATATTCAGCCATTAATAATGAAGAGATTTGAGTTGGTTTCGAAAATGGATTAAGTATTTATTCAATATTTTTTTTAAGTTACGAATCTGTGATCATTTGTTATCATTCTGTTATGTTATATAGAGTTGTTCTATCGTTTAATTCCAGTAAATTGCTCCCGGAGCAGTTTTATACGACGACAGACGCTTATATGGCTGCTCGATATTCCGTCTATCGATATATCGTATCGCAAAGTATTATCGCATAACGTTAATAAGATTAGTTGCGTAATTAATGCAGTTAGGTTTTAACGTACAATCGAACTAATTAGCTTAGTTATTATACAATAAAAAATATCATTTTCTGGTGGACAGCGTTACAATAGAACGCGAAATTCAAAATTTATTAATAATCATTATCTCAATTTAAGCAAACCCTGTTCTATGGTAATCAAACAGCTGATCACACATATATCTGTATTTCTAGATATATACAGGTATAACATGGTCATTTTACACCTGGATACAGAACCAATATTCATGTTCGTCACAAAATACAAACAAATAAAAAAAAAATGACCCTAGTTGGTAACCGAACTAGTTACCTCCGGCTAATAAAAAGAAATTGTCGACACTCCGTTTTCACATATAACTGGTATATTAAAATATGCCACAACTCGTTACTCTGCCTGCATGTTGGAACGTGGCGCTTACGGCCTCACGCTGCACCAAATTGGAGAGCAGTAGCGATACTCATCATTTTTTTTTCAATATAAATACGCTATTAGACACAAACAAACAATAGATAAGTACATTACATGCATTTTGTATGTTATGAGCGTAACGTTTAATTTTAGAAATTCATAATTTTAAACATTTTCCTGGTTAACTAAAATATTGAAATTCATCTGAGCCCATTGTATTGCACAAGTCTTGTTGACGCTACCGATTAGTGCAATCATTGTGTTTTGTGTTCCGTCCGTACAAGTGTAACGTAAGTTCTCAGATATATTGAAATGAAATAAAATGATGACTAAAAGTTTTATAAATCAATAATACTCTTGGAAAAATAATCCAAAGCCTTGTTTCATCCAATTTAAAATGATGTCTGTAACAATACACCATGTACAATGTTCAGTGGAACGATACATACTGTATATCATGAAAGCTGTTGGGACACGAGTCTTTTCTCAGAACAAGAAGGATCAGGCCACAGACGATCCATTGCATTGCCAAGTGCCGATTGGCGGACTCCGCGCGCCTTAGATAACTTTAAGGAAAACCGAATGTTGTCTTTTAGCATTAGTGCAAGTGTTATTTCGCAATTTACGCATTGAAATAATAAAGGCTGAGGGGCATTCCAGGAATTTTACTCCAAATCTCTGTACTTGGAGGCTAAAATATAAAGCACTACGCGTTACTGCTTTTTACTGTACGTATTCCTACATTTTGTTGTTTATATGTTGCCTAGAGAGTAGAAACTACTTAAGGATATCAACCAGGGTGTAACTCGAGTCTGGAATACCCTTTTAAAAAGAACAAGCGAAAAGACGATCCGCTTATCATTTAAAGTTCTCTAAATATTATGCGTCGCAACGAGATAATACAAGTCTCGATCATATCTGTATTTACGGAACACTGACGCGACGTTTCATTCCACATATTTTCCTGTCATTTGTCGATGAGAGTAATGACCGTTCAAAATAAACACAGATAAAATTCTAAACAACGACAGTTCATCAGACTAAAATAGGTTCTTGTTTAATTACGTAGAAACGATACATTGAACTTGTGTCTAATGAGTTCAATTTTGGGTGCAGTATTATTTAAAATATTATCTTGTTGTTACTTTGCGTTGGCAGTAAGAATACTTTGAATATCTATTCATGGCCTATAGCTTTATTGACAAATTATTCGCTATACTATGGGCATATTAACGTGTAAGCACTCGTACATAATTTTGGTTACAGTATTTTTGTTGTTTTCCATTAAGGTAGTTGGAAATGTATTTTAAAAAGTGCTAATACAAGCGGGATGATGATCAAACGGGATCTTTAGCTACCAAACAGCTAATATGATTTTTATAATAACTCATGAATTTCATTATATATTTTTGCTATGAGCATTTCTTAATTACACAATATAAACATTAATGCTTAAATTGCAAAACTTTTGAAGTAATCCCACATTAACGATTAAAGTTTAAACTTGAATATTTAAATACATACATCTTTTTTTATGTAAAGACCCCAACGCTTAATTATAATAAAGTGCTCTCCTAATGAAATGTCGGCTAATCTCTCACAGTATTTAGAACGGTTATGTGGCAATAAAACATCTTCAGATTCAGATTAGATTAGATAATTAATGGTGGTTGTGGGAAAACGATATAAAAGCACAATTTAACAAAATTAGCGAACAGTTTATGAAAATGCGAGTGTATACTTTGATTTGATACTGAAGGAGTTCACAGAGGTCGCCAATATCGTAATTAGTTAATGTATTAATGTAATAATGTGTGTTGTAATAATGGTTTGTAATGATGTATTATGTAATTTGTGTTGTGATTATGTTAACTTGCCTAGCGAATTAGGTCACCCTGTAAGGTTAGGCTGTCTTTATAAATAAATAAATAAAAAAAAACATTATGCCATTACCTCGAGTCGCCGCTGGGACAAAAAGAAAAAGAGAACTCGAGTATAACCAGTGCGATGTTCCTACCGCTTCTGGAGAGTTCACATTAATCGTTCCTCTTACACCGTGACTCACTCGGGGCCCTTATGAATCGCGACGCATCACTGGATCCCTTCACTTCATTCCACGCCTAGTCCGGGAGCAATACTTGCTCTTGCGGATATTATTAAGCAGACACGCTAATAACGGAAACACTAGCGCGTTCCCTGCTGCGACGGCGACTCTTGCCGCGAGGTATCGACGCGGCCGGTCGCCATGGCGACGACCACGCATACACCGACGCCGGCTAATAATTCCACCGCACCGACCGCGCTTACTTCGGAGACCACAAGAAATTAAATTATTTGCTGAGCTATAATATTACGATATTTATGAATGCCGCAAACGATACCGAATACTCCAAATTCGAATTCATTACGAGGTCCATGCGATCGACGGACGTCACACGATACATGACTAGAGCTAGCCGCGGACGGCCGCGCCGGGGGCGGGCGGCGGTTAAAGGACGTTTTAGAAAAAAACACAAAACAAGAAATATTATATTTATTGATATCGAATATAATACCTATTCATTATAAATCACTTTTATAAAATGTCGGTATAATGCGCTCTAAATGATAAGCGACACGTGAACACGCCCGAAGGGGTAGCATAGATATGAATCTTCCAGTGACATCTGCGATATAACTTAATGCCTTACACGTTCAATAAATAAACAAAACAACTCAAATTCTGAAAGTTCGGAAAATAAATGTCGACTTTTTAAAGGACCTCACAAATTGTATGTTATTATAAATAAATTTCAGGGCTGGCCGGTGAAGTCGGCACCCATTTAGACTCCCACTCGTTTAGACTAGCTTCTTTTATCAAGTCTACAACTAAGGCATATTTCATAATATTGAAGTTGATTCTCATTGCACATTTACGATTTTGTTAACCGACTTCAAAAAAAGGAGGAGGTTCTCAATTCGTCTGTATTTCTAATTTTTGTTTTTTTTTTTATGTTTGTTACCTCATAACTCTGGAACGCGTGGACCGATTTCGAAATTTTTTTTTTA
>DWDX01000797.1:0-22789 GCA_018245675.1 Agara michaeli | reverse complement strand
TATTTTATAATGCAAATTTTAGCGTATTTATCAAACTTTTATTAAAATCAATACATTTGTCGCTTTAAGTTTTTCATTTAAATAAACTTTGTCCTTCGTACTAAGTAATTTGGCCGAATAGTTTAAAAGTTATCACGATATGATTGAATAAATATATAATTTTTTACTATTATTTTTTTTTTATTTTTACTATTGAAATGATCTGTCAAGAAACTTAATATACCAGACCGAATTCCACGCGAGCGAAGCCGCGGGCAAAAGCTAGTCTATATATATAGGAGGCTTTATATGTATATATTATAGTGACTCATCACGACATCTCTGGAACTATAAGGCGTAGATATTGGAAATTTGGCAAGAATATTTCTTTCGCTGAGTAGAGATAGCTAAGAACGGGTTTTATGAAATTCCAGCCCAAAGTGGATTGCGGAGGCGTAAACGATAGAAAATTGATATGTCCAAACTACAGCTCTGACAAACCTGAAATTTGGTAGGAATATCTTTTTTGATACGTTGAGGTGAATCAAAACGACATTTTACGAAATTCTATCTGCAAAGGGGATTGAGGGGGCGGGGGCGGGACGAAGTCGCGGACAAAAGCTATTGAAATACATACCAAAAGCAATGAAAATAAACGTAGAATGAACTGTTAGGTTGGGTACCTTTAATATATTAACGGCTACGTTTTAAAGATTTATTTTAGTTATCGAATTTTTTTATATGTTCTTGTTTGGTATAATTGGTATAGAATGCGTTTGAATTACTTTGTTATATATATTTTGTGGACGCTTGAATGACGACGGTGAATTAAGAGGCTTATTCGAAGTGCGTTATTTAAGATAAAGTATTTATTGTGTTATAATTGACATATCGTACTGAATTAAGTACCAATTGAATCTTGAACTACATTTTTCCCAATTTTGCCTTCCTATTTTGATAATTGAAAAACACGTTTGGTTTATTACAGGAAATAGGTAGCGAGCTTTATGAAACATGTCTACCGCATCGTCGTTCCTCTGTTCCAAATCATACAATATGAAGAGAATTGAAGATTTAGATGTGCCCATGCGCATCTCACACGGCAAAAGGAGAGATTACGAGTAAGTAAATATCTATGGCACCTAATTTGCTATTAACTCAATTATTGTGTCAACATTACTATAATGTACATGAATCCGGTACTTTCGGAGCTGTTCGGTATAAAGTTTTCTATTCCTTGCTGGTATACGGTAACTGCGTGCCACTCGCGGCCACTACATCCCTACTCGTGTAGTTACGGTGACTGCTCTACACTACTTCGCTGCACGATGTCAAGAATTCAGTCCTTGAGCGATTCCTTTGTAGTGAATACCTTCTTGGACTTATCTGTCGAGTGGCGGATATGTAGATACTAATTACGTGAGTCAGATGTAACAAAACCGTATCTACTTCACGTACGTTATTGTTAATGTTATATACTTCATGTACTTTTACTTTGTTTTCTGAAGTTTTTATTCTGACTTATGTGGTGTACAACGAATATGGGTAATGTATGCTATTGTACTGTCTTTTAAATAAACAAGAAACCTTTACATATTCGGAATAAGTTCACTTGCAGACTAACTGAAAATGTAGTAGTCGCCGCCCGTGTTCGCGATTTTGCCGGTAAACAGCAGTGCTTGTTGCTGTTGTGTTATTGTAGCTCAGTTTAGAAGGCGTGTTAAAAACAAATATGTTAACTTCAAAGACCAAGATTGGGTGGATGCTAAGGATCAGTTTGCATTAGGTTGTCCATATATTTGTTTGCTGTATCTCTCTAACATAAACTAATGCGTTTCGTTTCAGATGGCAAATAGTATGGAGAAATGTCTTGGCTTTCGTGTACCTTCATGTCGCTAGTATTTACGCACTGTATTTAGTTATCGTGGGGAAAACTCAGCTAATGACTGTGCTTTTTGGTAAGTAAAGAAACATTTCACATTAATTTGTTTTTACAGGAGAGCGAATAACAATTTCGATATAATTACCGTGCTCTTTGTTAAAGTCGTACTAACGTAACCTAACGTAGTGAATTTCGATTCAATTTTTTTTCTGCACTTTTTAACAGGTATGTTTCATACAGCCAACTGCTGGATATGGGTTTATTCTGACAGTAAAGGCTTTATATACGAGATTTACTATTAGGCGTCGTGTTCAAAATAGACACTTGATGTTACTTGGACTGTGCGTTTATGTAGCTATAATAATAATAATAATGTATTAAAGTCAATCATCATATCTTCTGGGTTTTTCAGGAATTATTTTCGCTATCTTAGCTGCAATGGGTGTAACAGCGGGAGCGCATAGACTGTGGGCCCATCGAGCTTACAAGGCCAGATGGCCACTGAGGCTCTTCTTAGCGGTGCTGCAAACTATGGCTTTCCAAAATCACATCTACGAGTGGGTGCGGGATCATAGGTAATAATGTTTTAAGACTTTTAAGGGCTTTTCATTGTACGGTGTACGGTATTACAATGTCTTACAATAAAATAATATTAAATCATACAGTGTATAATATTTAAAAGATATACCTGTTCTATGTCAAATAATATTTTTTACGGTTAAATATGGTACTAAAATGTTGAAAAAAAGATTTTCAGAATTGAAATAATTCTTAAACGCTTGATGTGTTCAGGTTCTATTTATTTATTTGCAGAGTTCATCACAAGTTCACTGAAACGGATGCAGATCCGCACAATGCGAAACGAGGTTTCTTTTTTTCGCACATAGGATGGTTGATGGTGCGGAAACACAAGGAAGTGTTCGAGAAAGGCGCTTCTGTCGATATGTCCGACCTGGAGAAAGATCCAATAGTCATGTTGCAAAAAAAGTAAGTCGTTCCTACGCTTACGATACCGACGGATTAGAATGGTCGATATCTGACACTATACATATATATACGACGAGTATCCAGTCATCAGCTGGCTTACTCTCTATGGTGAAAAAAAAACCATTACCTGTCTTGATTTCAGAACATACCTAGTTGTGATGCCAATACTCTGCTTCATCTTGCCCGCCTACGTGCCTTTCGCTCTGTGGAATGAAGCCCCCTGGTCGTCATGGTACGTGGCCTCGATCCTGAGATACACAATGTCGTTACATTTTACCTGGCTGGTGAACTCAGCTGCTCATATTTGGGGCAATAGACCTTATGACAAGTAAGTTTTTGTGCATTTCGTGATAAAAAATTTAATAATGTTCTTACGTTCCGCATATGTGGCATTCTTTCGCTACTATCGCATGCTATCGCTTTAATAAAGTTAACAAAAATTTTCAGGTATAATATTGTAGCTAACTCGTGTTTTGCTTGACATTTAGAAAGTGGAACGTCTTATAATGAAAGCGAGAGAATAGGGCGAGGCACAAATAACAACTATTGCCTGCTATATTTGTTTGTTTGAATGTTTGCGAGTTACAAAGTACGAGATTCTTTTGGGTCTAAGTCTTTACAAATAGATCTTCCTTAAGATACTAAAAAGCACAACGGCCGTATTAAACGCTGCAAACATTTTGATTTTACAGGAATTATATTGTTTTGATATGTAGGTCTTCCTTACAATACTAGATGGCGCTATTGCGATGGCGATGTGCGATTTTTTCATTTTACTCTTTTTTAAGTGTTTTGCTGTTAACAATTGCACAAAAACAAACAAACTTCAGTTTTTATAACGGTGATACACTTACGCTTTGGTGATAAGTGATTAGGATTGCAAAAGGTGTCTTGCTGAGTTCGCCTTAAGGCATGTTTATGGGATCTTAAGGATACATGCCTCGTCAAATCGATTGACACTACGCTATACACTTAGAAACTTACCAACTGTTGCGTATGTCTTGCTCAGCGGACTTTAGATACCTACGTTATGATACGCATGTTTCAAATGTATTGCTTGCTGTTTCAGATATATAGGCGCTACAGACAACAAAACGGTGGCGATTCTCGCGTTCGGCGAGGGTTGGCACAATTACCACCACGTGTTCCCCTGGGACTATAAGGCAGCTGAACTTGGCAACTATAGCACCAATTTCTCTACGGCCCTCATTGATTGGGCGGCTAAATTCGGTAAAATCCTGATGTTTTCCGTAAAATAACGTTCACTATATTCTTTTACCATAGTCTAACCCAGTGGCCACGTGCGGATCGGCAGACTTCACACACCTGACAAAATATTATATACTTTATTATATCTCTAATATTTCCTCGCAATGTTTTCCTTCAACGTTAGAGCGAGTGATATTTTAACTTGAGTTATAACTTAAGTTTATGATATAATTATATATAAGTATCATATCTCACTACTATTATAGATCTTTATTAGAACATTGAATTACATTCACAGTGTTAACACGCTTTGAACGCGGTCTTAATTTAAATTTCTTTTAAATTAGGTCTGCCAGCATGCTATATTCAACCAACCCGCAGTATAATAACATGACGGAGTAAGTCCTAGGGCTTCTCCGGACACCATAAGTAACTCATTTTTGGCATTGGGGTCTTCATTAATTATAACTTTAAAAAGTGAAATACCAAATTATTCTGCAGCTTTCATTGAAACCATCCGTGATTGGTGCAGTTCTTGCATAAAAATGATATATGACTTAAATAATTGTATCTAAATGAAAATAAATACATACCACTACCAATTGTAGGGAAATACATAGAATATATTTTTTTACCAATAGAATTAAAAATAAATTTCAGTAATTATGTAACACAATAAGGTACCAATAATAACATAACAACATACCGTCACGCCAGGTCCCTAACGAGGTAGGCAGAATGCAAAGATATCAATAATGTCTGTAATAATCAATTTCTCTTCGGGCCCGTCGCTTCCCAACGATGAAAATATAAAACTAGTTGATTTATTCCAATTTTCAGGATTGGCTTATGATTTGAAAACCGTCTCAGTGGATATGATCCGGAAAAGAGTAGCAAGAACAGGAGATGGTTCACATCCATCCGGTCACAAGAGCAAGGAGTCACTTGAAGATCATCACCACCCTGAAAATCCAGTGTGGGGCTGGGATGATCGGGACATGCCCGATGAAGACAAAAAACTTGCTGAAATAGCCCATAAGGCTTAATAATTATAAGGTTTTAGATTTAATATACAGGTTATATTTACATGTTTTTGTGTGTTTGATTTAAATATTTAAACAAAGAAACGGTTCGGGCTCTACGGTAACAATATAACTAAGTACTTACCGATTACATCAGACGATCACCACTTTACATCGCTAGAGATGATTTAACGTGAATATTATTGAAATAATACAATTGAAATTACTATTGAAATACTAGCAACAATGTAGTTAATAATTCAGAACAGTGTGAAATAATAACGAAGATATTCACAGACGGTTAGAATACGAGCTATATATGTAGCTCAATAATCGCGTTAGCAATGGAAGCATCCCATGCACAAGAACGTAAATGAAGTCGTGTTTTACATTGGGCTCCTCACAAACGGTTCTTGAATTTTACTATTATAATATAAGTAATCCCTAATGATAGGTAAAATTTTGCATTGCTAAAAATATATAAAAATGCAACGTATTTTGTGCATATTTTATAAAAATGGGGAGTGATGTCCCTCTGGGATGGCTGGAGATGTTAATATTTTTTTTAGTAAATCTAACATGTCGTAAGTTAACTTTACCCCATTTTTTGCTTATTGAAGTGAGTAGTAACATTAATTTAGGACTACAATTTCATAAGTACAAATTAAGACACAACTTAATATTTACGAATGAGCGTAGAATAAATATCCAGTGAAATTGTAGCAGAAAATGAAATTCACAGGGTCTGTCAACATAAAGAAATACAAAACCTTGTTCAGTAACCTTCCAATTTGCTTATTATTTTCATTCGTTCAAAGAATTGCTATTGGAATAACAATATTGTAATAGGAGTCGACCGTTTCATAACCACGACTAATGAAGACTGATAAGAAAACAAGAATGATTCCAAGGTTTAGTTCGGTTTCAATTGTTACGAATTTAGTCAATAAAAAAGGACATATTTGTTGCATTAAATGTACTTACAACTTGACCCTATATAATTACGTTGCATAAATGTACATAATATGTTATATGCTCAAAATATTAATGGTAAAATGCTTTTAAAGTGTGTATATTGTTTTCTGTTTCTTTAATAAACATGCTCGGTGTTAATGTTCAACTTGAGGTGGTTGACGACATTTTAATAATAGGTAGGTAAGTAATAATTTATTATTGTAGTTGCAGATTATTTGTTAAGCGTAATTTATTTAACAGTTAGAAGTTACGAGGGCTTAAAGGTCTACATTACTATTGAATAGTTCTGTATTTTCTGTATAAAATTAAATCATTATTTCTCTTGTATTATTGATCTGAACCCTGGGTCAAATAAAATTTGAAACATGTTTATTTCTGTTTTAATAAATTTAATACCCTATTTTACATATCGTAAATTATATCATGAAATATGTATAAAATTTATTTAATAGTAATTTTATAAATAATAACTTACATTTTAAAACGAAACCAATAAATAAAAGAAAGTAGTCAACTATCCGGTAACTAGACTAGCGGCAAGAATATGTATGATATGTTTGGCGAGTCGCGCCTCGATCTACACTCCTACAGGATTTTCTTGTCCTTGGCTTCGCTTCGTTTTCCCACTTAGGATCGTAGCATATTTTCCCCGCACTTCGTTGTACTTTTTAATCCATTCTGGGTTAACTTTGTATCCATCTAGGGCTGCAAAACCATCGTCTTCACTAATCATGTGATAGTCCTGAATATCATGAGTTACGTCCCCGTTGTAATTAGGATCTACAATATGCTCCGTCAACTCGTCAGCCAAGGGCGACAACTGCTCATTTTTATAGCCATCATTAATGTAAATTACTTTTTTAGAATACCTGTCATTGAATGCATTATTTCTGAGCAAAGTAAATACCGCTCCCATTAGAGCCATATTATTCAGCATTCCGGCTCCGATTACCATCATTTTAAACGCTGGCAGTACAAAGGGCAACACTGCAGACATTATAAGCCCAGGTATTAATAACGCTGGTAGCAGTTGATAAAAATATTTTCGCATTTTTTTCATAGCCCCTCTTCCTGTGACTTTTTCATTGGAATCTGAAAATATTAAAAAATATTTGTGAATGTAATATTTTTCATGATGTACTATACTCATACACCCACTGATACCAGCTTAAATTCCACTGTTGGGCATGGGTTTCATGAAGCATTCTCCACCACGTTGTCTTAGTGCGGATGTGTGGAGAAAAATTCATTTTATTTATATCTAATTGCAATTTGCTCAGTTGAACAGTATGGTTGCTATTTAAAAATCATAACGAAGGGAAAATATATGTATATTTTAACGTAGTCTAGAGCTTAGTCATATTAAAAATATGTTGACTTATCTCTGAAAATTCGATATAATAAAATAAAAAATATGTATAATATTTAACTGTAAATTTATAGCTACATCTAATATGATGTAGATGATAATTATTGAATTATATAAATCGCTTTATTTTTCTATCTGAGCTATGTACTTACTACGTAAGTGTAATGAGAAAATATTAGTGAGCCACAATTGGAAACCGCTCATTTCTGTCAGGAAAATGTAGAAAGCCCGCCATGCGAGGCTATTAAATCATACAGAAACTGAATTAGAAACTGCGTTACTGGGCTCTATTAGCATCCATGTGATTGTATTGTACGATGAAATGTTTTTGATACTCGATGTTCCTTATTACAAATAGTTCAAGATATTTTTGTAAAACAGGTATTAATGGCAACGAAATGACTTTCAAGAAAATTAAAATAAGCTTATAATTTAATATTTGTTATTTTTTTTTGTAATTCCAATCTTTTTTATTAAATTGTTTTCTTGCTCTAATTTAGGAGGAATTTCAAAAATTTTTTAGTAGTGCACAATTCTTATTCCTTTCACGTACAAATATAATTAATTATCACTTTATGATGGGCGAAAATTAATTAATATTCTGAGCATAATGAGATTAATCGTAATCTTGTTATAACATTCGTTGCCGTAAATGGTAATTTAAATGTTCCACGACATGAATTTAGGACTCAGTGCTTTCTGCCTATCCCGTTAGGGACCTGGCGTGACGGTATGTATGTATGTATGAATTTAGGATTCTGAAAGTGTTAATAGAATAGTATAAAAAAATAATATTCACTCTCAATGACATCTAGATTTAGCGATCCATTGGTTGTTCCAAGTCGCACGGCTAAATCAGGGCCTAGGTCCATGGTCAATGAACGATGTCGAAGAAGGTTCTCCGTTCCATCACAAAGCTTTGTAGACAACTCTTCCTCCGTTTCATTAATGTAGCGTTCCCATGGAAACCGTTGTGAATGATCCTCCTCTATCACGTTTCCTTTCGCGGCCGTCCTAACGGCACGTTCCGCACGCCACACTCCATATGCGGTGATACATTTCACGGGCCCGATTTTGTTTGTGCATGATATGATGTTCGTAATTGGGTCGTCCCTGGTCGGCGGTTGGTGACCGTCCGCGAGTTGCGCGCGTGCCGCTTGCGAACACACGGACAGTATAACAGCGACCGCTACGCGCATAGTTGTAGTAAGACTAAGCGAGCCAGTCACCCGCACCGCGAATCGAGCAATGGGAGGGACACCTGCACTCAGTCGAAATACCTTGTCGGAAAGTGACTGAACAACGGAAGATCTGATACATTGATCGGAGGAAGTGCTGCTAGCTGAAATGCTAAATTACTACAAAATCGCAACGCTGTTCGTAACTAACTTTTATAACAGACTACTTCACTGTAATTCCGTATTTTTTATTTTGTCTGCTTCCGGACACGTATCGAGTGCTTATATATTGTATTTTAGTATTAATTTATCTGTTCAATAAACCGTCAAGTGTAATATCTTTTGTTCATAACACTTATTTAATTGCTTACCATTGTCATACATAGCTACGATCCCTACCCCTGTATTGATTATGTGGTGTTTGAATACTTCTTTTTATTTTTATATCACAGATATAGAAAACGGTCTAAATGCTTTAAGACCTATACACACTAGAACTAACTGAATAGTAAACCACTATAGATACCTACATCAAACATAGATGTACGAGTATGTTCATTGTGCATGAGACCAAAATTGCCAAATCAAAAGATGTCAGCCTTTAAAAGTTAGTTTATCTCATGTCCTTACACGTGTTTTCAGCAAGCAACAGCACAGCAAAATCAAGTATCTATGTATTATTACTTAACAAAATAATAACGGAAGTGATACGTAATAAGTCCACAAACAAACGCTGTGTGAGAAGATATTATCCCTTTATAAACGCGTACAAATATATTTTATAATATGGCTATTAAATATAATTGTGAAAATACAGTATCAAACAATCCCTATACAGGCTCATGTAGGCCTACATGCATGATGCAATAAACCATTGAATGCAAATCGGAGTTTTAATATTCTTATATGTAGTATTAACAAAAGTGATCGTGTGCGTGACTTTTCGTAACATGTAGTTTGACGTCTACGACTTTGTTACGACTATAATAACGAAGATTGCTTCCAAATCGATTTATGATATTTTCACTAACACGAACCAGAACGCTTTGAATACGTAATGTGCTTTCATACTTACACGCACACCTGTTATGTCAGTGAGACGTACGAGGCCGCCAGTGTCCTGTATTCTTTTTGACTAATGTACGTATGTCACAAAGTCGTACAATGTTGGCATGACCGTCACCACGGGATAGCCCACCTGCGTTGTCCATGTTTCGATTATGTAATTGAAAGATTAATACCAAGCTTGTAACTATACCTACCAATAGAATGGTGAATGGGTACAGGTGGACATCAAACTCGAAACGACCCATTCGATTGGGACAACCATAATGGTAACTGCCACTGTCGGAAACCTAACTTGGATTCAATCAGGAATCAGACTGTATAAATAGAAATAACTATATAAATATAATAAACACAATAGTTGAGCCTTCAATAACTAACATAGGGTATAAAAGTTAGTTTCAATCCATTATTTTTTTTATGTGAAGTGAGTACAATCGAGCAAGCTACAGTGCATGGCCATGGGTGGTCATCTGAAACCAAACTCATTAAACTGCAGCAATGGGCATGTTAGTGTGAATTATTTCGATTAGTAATAGGTATTAATAAGAATAGTTCTTGATTAGTTTTCAGTGGTAAGGGGTCTGCAGAAACATAGCTGCCAGTAACGTTACTTTAATTAGTAATTTTCAGTATGTGTGCAATTAGTATGAGTTAGTTTTTAGTGTCTGTGCTATTCGAGGTTGGCTAGAGGCGTTGCTACTAATGAAGTCCCTTCTGGAAATATATTTATGCGAGTAATATCCAGTACGATTTATAGAAAACGCATCAGTATTAAAACTATTTAACGATGGCTGTTATTGTTTTAGGTCTACGTGTAACATTAGTTATTAGACCGTGGCGGAAGGTTCAGTGCCAGTTATACATGAATATCAGTAGGTAATAAGTATTTAACAATTCTTGTTACACATCGTAATTAGCAAGTCTTTCAGTTTATTGAAACAGTTAATCGTGACTTACCGTGTTTATTATCAATTAATCAGTTTTGCAGGAAAGGAAAACCTGCACAACGGTCGTTGACATTTAGATACCGGACCACTACGCGTAACAGTATTTTGTGGCGAAAGTTTTTTTTTCTGCATTCTGTGTTGGCAGGAAATGGCCTATTTATTGCCAAATGCAGCATGAGATTAGCATATGCACGGTCACGGCCGGGCGCCGTCCACGACGCCGCGCGCCGATGTCCGATCAGGTTTCTCCCCGATCTACGTGCTCTGACTGTTGATATGTCTTTCGATAATTATGATTTACATACACGCGAATTATGATTTCCCTAATTATTCCCACAAGCGTGACTGTGACAATTAATGCAAGAAGTGAGAGAAATTAATCGCTTTATACGCATGAAAATGCGAGTGCAATGTGTAATTTTGCTACTGTCTCATTACTTTACCAACCATATATTTAAAACAATTAAAGCGGTAATTTCATACGCCGACAATGAACATAAAGTTCAAGAAACAGGTTGCTTAGAATGAAACTATTTCAGATAACACTTTACAACTTTTATTATGTCAAAATTTCCACTTTGTGACATACGATACTGATCAAGGCTTTTTCTATGCGAGTAGATGACATTGAACACACTTTTACTCATATTAATGATTTCCCGGTCGCCACTACGTACATAGTTATCGAAGAAATTAGCAATTGTCACTTTCACCAGATCTAACGTGGATAACGATCGGTAGCGGCAATGTCCAAGGGGAGGATGGTGTCCGTTAATGATTCGATGAGTCCTTAACGGGCTGTCGATATCTGGGTCGACATTTCTACGGCACGATCACGTTGTCCTGCACTTTCTTTTCGGCCGTGTTCGTTTGGTCTCACCGACCATTGTTATCCGCAGGACACTTTATATCCTGGCATTCGATCATATTGCCATCAGTCATACTCTGGCAGGCGTCTGACCACCGGCTCGTTCGTTCCTCAAATTGGTCGCAGCCATGTGTAAATTTTTAGGAGTGTTGTCTTTAGCCTATCTCGTTATCTTTGTAACGTTGGTGAACTGTGATAATGATGTGTCGACGTCTGGATTTAATGTTCTACACAAAGGTTTGTTATAATTACCGTTTACGTTAATATTGTTAGGTTCACTGAGCTTTAATGGTATGGCGTTAAAAAGAGATAAAGTTATTTATTTGTTTATAATACAATCGTTTGCAAATAATGGCTGGATGCAATCATCTGATATATCTGATTTCTGATAAAGTGTATACGCAGCCATACGGTATATATCTACGTAATGTGCCGTTTGAATTTAGAATTATATTTATTACGCATTCACGCTAAACGTCACGTTATAACAAGTTCTAAATGATAGAATTATTATATACTATTTGACTGCCAGAAAATGTCATCAAGAATTAAGTTCGTCCTTTGTCACTGTTATACTATAAAGGTGTACAATAAATGTAAAAAACAAATTGTGTTGTTTTGGCAGACTTAAAGTTAGTACAATCATGTGGTAAATAAAACGTTTATTAAGTACTAGAACAGTTTCAATGAAAGAAGTAAGAAGGAGATTAATCCTATAACTTAATTAATTGGCTTAGTTATCTCGTAATGCATTTTTGTTTAACATTCACATTTGCAGACACTTTAAATTTATTTAAAAATATTGACAAGTCAAACTGCGTGTAGTTCAAATTAAGTTGCGCGTAGTTCAAATTACATTTAATTTTAACATTCAATTACAATTCAACATGAAAAACAATATTATCAGTCAATAAATATAAATGATTAAGTGAACGAAAATGTTTACTCTCTGAAGTGGGCGTAATATGAGGAAATGGTGGTAGCCCAAACGATCTATGAATATTCAGTTCTGTTTCATGTCAATCTAGATTTAGATCTAATCAAAATTAGTTGATGATTAATAACTAATATAGGCCAAAGAAATACATGCTTTAAATACCCGTAGCATGACGACCTCGAGGGTGATTGGCATAATTCTTTTCATGCTCGGTGTGTGTGGTCTAAACGTCGATCTAAGCAATTCTGTGGTAATTTAAAAATAACTTTCCAAGAATTGTCCGAATTGATAGATTGTGCAAAGAAGTAAACGATAGGTTCGCTGATGAACTATTAGAGGATAGAACCATTTTTTCTGAAGCTTCACCAGTTTAGCGAGCTTATGCACAGGAAAATTCTTAATTGACTATTAGTACTATTAGTAGTAGTAAAATAAATTAATGTACTTCATAAATAAAATTGATTGTTAACAGTATATAAATATTAACTATATTTATAATTCATGCAATGTAACAATCAATGATAAGCCAAAGAAATAAATAAAGACATTTGTTTCCAGACCTGAACGTCGGCCGTACGTTTGGGCACAATGCTTTGAAACGTCTCTCCTTCATCTTCTTACCGGTGATGTTCACCTTGGGCGTTATATCCACACTCCTAATGGCTCTCGCCGTCATTTCCGTGAAGAACCTCGCCATTGGCGTTATCTTGCTGATCGTGGCCATTAGTCAGGTAACATTATATCACATACCTGTTTTGTAGCTAATTATAATAAAATGAAACAAGTTGTACCTGTATTTCAAAAATACCAGGAACTATATATAAGGATCTATTAGTTAGGAACTATTAGTTATCAAGCAATTTTAACTTCGTGATTTGATTACATCATAGTCCGAGTATAATAGATTTGTTCATAAATTACTGGCTTATACCACCAGCACATATTTGGATCAAAGATGTAGGATGAAGAAATTAACGTAAAACAGTCTAAATCAACTTTTAATTTAGAATTTTATCTCTATACTATCAAAAAAAAAATCACCATGAAAATTACAACTGATAATAATTTGTTTATTTTATCATAATAGTTAACAGATAACAGATAAAAGAAGCGTAACTTAATAAACAAAGCTCTTACAGATGAAAAAATGTACTCTCAATTAATAAACAATAATCTCTATATTACAGGCCGTGTCTCGACTTTTCTTCGCAGCGTCGGCTCCCTCACCTCTAGTGTTCCATCCTAGGGCTGAGTTGCTACCGGCGCCAGTAGCCGCCCCCTGGCCGGCTCCTGGGCCGCTCTTGTCGCCCTGGGCTAGGTCCGATGACGGCGCTACCTTAACCGACTAGACGACCGAACGAGCACGACACCAGTACCTTCACATGCATTTACGGTTATCAACAGTTTGATAACTGGAACCTAAAATAACGATAACGCTTATTTATTGATCGCACGATCGCTATCGAGTTCAAACGTTTTCAAGGGATCTTTGTTTAACCGTTTAAGTTTCATTTCAATTATTTAGACAGACTTCTAAAGTTCTAAGGACAATGTGTTACAGAACGTTATCTGCATAGCAGGTTTCTATGTACATATTTAGGCCATTTTTAATAGGATTAATGCTCAAACTAAGATTCTTAAATATACGAGTTCGCCACCAAGATCCGTAATAATATGCGTATAGAATATGAAACAATACTGAATTTTACCGGCCTTAAAGTGCCTCGATGTTATTTCACATAACATTGATGATATTTTTGTTCCCCTGGTTGGTTCACTTCGTCTGTCTTCCACGAACCGTTATTTGTGGAAGATAGACGACGGCGTGTTATTTATAAGTTTATTTATTACGTAATTATCTTCCACGAGGATGAATAAAAAGGTTCAAGAATGAATGATTTTTAGTTACTTACACCCAAGCAACAAAAACAGTTGTACATACAATGTCAGTAAATCTCTCTAAAGTAATCAAATTATATCTATGGTAATTTTTTCTGGTAGACTCAAGATAACGAAGCTGTAGCGTGTGTCAAATTTGTAACTTAGAGCACAGAGAAGTCGTTTTAGAATCGGCATCCGTGCTATTCGAGGTTGGTGGCAGAATCTTTGTTGCTCTTGAGGACTGAGGTGGTCGCCAGTTGCCACTTATGCTAACACGTGGACTTTTCACTCACACACTTCAAATCGAAACTCATAGTTGTAATAGTAATTGCTTCATACTAGAAATAACTAACGTAACATCACGCCTGTAATCCCCTAAGGGGTAAGCAGAGGAGTGTAGTATACCTCCACATTTCACCATTTACGTTTAAGTCCCACAATGGAATAGGTGGTGCGCCTATTGCCATGCACCGGGCACACATTCAGACTCTGAGTCACTACTAGAAATTCTAAATTAGAAAAATCCAACAGTACCCAAAACGGGATTTAAACCTAGGACCTCCCGATCGGCAGTCGCGCTAGCAACCGCCCGACCAACGAGGCAGTACAAATAACCGTAAAATACTTCTTACTCTCTCTCTTTGCTACATTATCACGTACATCCACTTATCCACATTTTAAATTTACTCCTAAAATAATAAAAAGGAGGAGGCAGATATGGCACTTAAGATATATTTTTTTAATATAGTCATAATGTGTATCTTATTAACAGCCTCAACATCGACAGTTCGGCGACAGACTCCTTTGAGGTTATGATTCATTTACAAATATTTCTGTCCGTACGAAAACAACTCCACTTTTACTTTTTTACTTCTTATCACTGTTCAATGACGTCAACAATATCTGCAGTTAGCTATGTGATGGACCGTACGAAGCTAAAACCTTATGCACTTACAATTCTCGTATAGCTAAACTTGCCGGTTGTGATAAGTTGTGATGATAATAACATAACGTGGGGTCCTTACGCCGATCTGACCGCAGAACCAAGAGGCGATGACCCGATTCCTTGAATGGCTATTAGTAAACTAATAGTTTTGGCTCATTTTGCTAACTTTGAAGAACCCAATATTCTTGCGGTACTTTTTAGTGTGTTAATGACAAAAATATTTCTTTAAATATATTTAGGTATATACAATTTTATCATCTACAGAGTGATGCAATAAATTATCATTTAAAATTCTGTTTTTATTTGGTAACATGTGTCTTAAATTACACGACACTATCGCAAAAAGTGTACGCCGCCTTGAACACAAATGATAAATGATTAATGTATCAGTCATGTGAAGGAGTCGGATTACGGGTCAGTTATTACTTACAATTTAAAATTTAACACTCCAAGTAATAGATATAATCAAATTATTGTAACGTTAGTAATATTTGCAGTCTAAGAGAATATGAATCGGATATTAAAAATGTACTGTTCAAATGTATCTTCAACCAATTTCTAAATTCGCCTCTAACATTAGCCGTTCCCGGAGGTGCCGGAGTCGGTACCGATCGTCTCCTTCTTCATGTGTCTCCCGAAACAAGAACACAGTCATGGCAACTCCTTAATTAAGCGTTTCTAGTGCTAGATCAGGGAACAATTCAAAAAATGTTGATAATACAATAGTGTGATAAACGAGGAGTGTATTTTCCTCCGATTTTTTTCTAGCTATCTCCGCCATCTGTTCCTGTTAGAAAATTACAAATCTATAAGCAAATGTGATCATCGGCACAGATCAAAATCCGCCTTAAGCAGAACTCGGGTCTTCTTAGGCCTTTAGTTATCACAAACTCCTACAGAGTACATAGTAAAACAACTTTTATTAGACCGACCGCATCGTCTCCCATCGGTTGCCACTACCAATTAAAAATGGACTATCTAAATAAACTAAAATTAAATAAACCCATTCAAGTATAATAAGTAGGTATACATTGCTACGAACAAGGAAATTGAATAACCTGAGGGAAATCAAATCGTTTACACGAAGTTTGAGTTGTCTACGATTATGTCATGAATAAGTTAACAACTCATCCCCGGGAGAAACGAGTTCGTATCCTCCGACACCTTCGCCAGTAACAAAATATCAGCCGAATTGCTTGTTATAATGGTTGAATAAAAGTTGTTCCAAAAATCAACTCTATACGAGTTAATGTAAGCGGGGTTTGTTACTGACGATTCCATTTTCAAATGGATGATGATATATGATGATGATGTATGAATCAGTTAAATAATAATGAATCATATTTTGAGAGGGATATCGCAGGGCTTGCATATTATTTAGAAAATAGATGTCGTGTTAATCACGGGCACGGCCGTGTCGAGATTTTCATACTGAGTCATATTGTGTGCTGGCCGAGTTTACATCGCGCTACCGGTTAAAGATACGAGTATCATAGTTCTATACACGGGGTATTATGTACCACATCTATGTAAAATAAATGAGGTTATGTCTATTTAAAAATAATGAAAATAATGTCACAATATTAATATCGTCGTGTTGATCGTCCCTCAGTCATTCGTCATCCACTCGGCGTTACACGGAGCTCGTTTTGAGATCCTCCAATATTACATTAAATTTCGTATTACGTCGACTTCTTTCATTCCCTTTTTCTTCTCACGTGGTTCCAATTGCTTTTTTAATGTTCGCCGAATACTAAAGGGAGCCCCTAACGTTTTTGCGCGTCACATCAAAACATGAGACGTGAACAAATTACAGGTCTGAGAATGCTTTCAATTTGTAACATTACATTAAAAAAAAGATTCATTCACTCCACTTCTGATAGATAAATTGGTCCTTGTAACTTTTCTGTCAAGTCCACTAAACTTATATTATCGTTATATTATCGTTATATTCTTCTGTAAATTTCCTATTTCCTGCCTGCTTCCTGTTTTCTGTCTTCGAATTATAAAATTTAATATCCAACATATACATGAACGATCGAACGACTACATTCGAGATATTTTTATTTATTCAATTTGATCTAATGAGTTATTTGGGGCTGTGAACGTAAAGTTAAATCTGAAGAAACAAATATGGAAGACATTTGTTTCTCCGTAGTGAACTTCCTGGGAAGCTGGTGCGAATGATTTATGTGTTCGAGTTGGGATTTGTTCCGCAAATTTTATTTAGGAGTCAGTGAAGTTTTGTTTACTAGTTAATAGTTAGTTCGAGGTAACGTGACGTGAACGGGAACTTTTGCGGATTGTCACACAGAGGGAGGCCGCTTGCGTGGGGCTCGAGTTTAGGCACGAGAAGTATGAACTGTAGCAATTCATTATGCACGAAAAACTTGCCGGAAACAGACGAAAAATGCGTCAGCGTGCAGGCACCCCGAGAACCGCCGAAGGGTTCGTTTCACACGCTACGTGGAGCTTCAGTGCATCCTGATCCAGTTAATTAAGCATAAATAACAAACACACACACACATACACACAACATAATTCGCAGTGGGGGCTCCAATAGTATCAACAGACTTTTACAAAACGGCAGGCAACACGGACGATGCGTAGATTAAAATATAAAAGTTTACACTACTAAATTAAAAGCACCTACCTACGTTACAATTGGATGACACTGAAGTTAATAACTAAATCTTTATTTAAATTATGAAATGAATCAAAGCCGACGATAAATTAATCCTAATATTTGTTAAATATATTTTCTTGTAATGTATATTCATGAACCTATTGTCGACTCTCATATGTAATGACTTCTACCTCTTCTGCTCCGAATCCTAAGATAGTTTTACGATGATTTTTTTATTCAGTGGAAACATTAACTACTGATCGATGTGCTTATAATCCGTGTATTATGTAACATAGTTCTGTTTATGCATGTTGTGCATTGTTTTCCAAATATATAATAACTGAAAATCTTTCATTCTAATTGCCGTTTGATGTAAACCGGGTTTTATTTGCCTACTGCGTTTACGTAGACCGAGTAGTTATACATTTCTCAGACATTAAATTATAGCGACGTATTTTGCTTTGCCAAACGGCCTTCAGCAATAGGGTCAACGGATAAAGGTGGATAAGGCTACAATGGGCTCTTTCAATCCAACGACCTATTTATAAATTGTCGCGTTTCTTTATCCAATCGCAGTTTTTATTTATGTCATCGAGCGTTTCTCGTATTGCCTGAACATTGTTTAGCAGATATTAGAAGTCAGCGAATAACAATTACAGTTAATGTTCGGAAATTAAAGTGGCGATGGAAAATAAATGAACGCATCTTTATTTATTTCATTTCGGTACCGACACACTCGGCGCTTCGTTAGCAATGTACACGTGTCGACGAAGCAGCTTTAAGTTTACAAATGTCGCTCGAGATATTGATAACTCTGACTTTAAACTAATATTTTGCAGTCATATTTCATTATACATATAAGTGAATATTGAGTAATACAAGTTTCAGCAATTCGACGCAAAGCGAGTGACAGGAAGTGTGCCATTAAACGTACGATACTTCACCGATCCGCATCGGAACACCGTGTTGGAGTATACTGCAGGCCTCGTGCGCTATCAGAAACCGTGACCACAAGGATTGGCGATAATTGTAGTGATATTTTAACCTGCATGACTTAGTCGAGCCCACAGCCAGCAAGAAGAGTTCGCCACATAACCTTATTGTCTTTAAGAATGCTAAGAATGTCGAGGAAGGCGATGTGCTCGGTATTATCCGGGTGTAATTCATGTTCACCAACACGATTGCTGTAGTTGGTGACGAGTGCGTTGCGGTGCAGCGGAGCAAGAGGAGTATTGGTGTTTCTTTATTCCGTATTCAGTAGTGTAGGAGTCTGGAGCCTAAACTTGACTTTGTGGATATTTTGTGAACCGGTTGATTTGTTTGTGTAAACTGGTTTTAATATCTTTAGTAGTCCTTATAAATACCAATCCTACCCTCCCCTGTCCAGGCCGAGGGTGTCGTATTGACAAGTACGAATCTTCATTCATATTCAAGTTCTATTGAGATTCAATGAGTTTACGCCGAGAGGATTTTAAATTGCTTTGTTTAAATTTACATTGTGGGTAGTTTACATTTAAATTACTTCTGCAATAATAATTTATTTAACGTGTACATTTTAATATAATAGAAATTAATTAATTTGTTACTGCTAGGTTTGATAAGGTAGTTAAATACGAACAATAATATCTATTTATTTACTGTTTACGTACTTATTGGCTGTCTGGATACCGGCTCATGATCTGCATGTTTTGAGAACAGACAGTGTGAGGTAGTCCCAGGGTAATAAGATATTAATGAAACATCAACATTTACTCCACCAAACCGCACTGGAGAAGCGAGGTGGAGCATGCACCAGGCCTGCCAGAATTGCAAGAGAGACCTGTTCACTAAAATAAAATAGTTTATTTAGCTATAAGTAAAAAAAAAATTATAATGCAATTTGCGAAAGCTATTGAATGTTAGAATAAAGATAATTTTCTATAAATAACAAGTTAAGTTTGACTGTACGCTTACCAAATGAAACAGTGTTGGCCGGGGCCGGTAAATATAGACCTAGTCATTTCTTAATGGAAATTTCTAGTTGAAATATCAGGGTAACACGCAGTACTTGTATTACCAATTTTTTTAAGCGAGTCTTCTCTGAGCAAGAAGATTCCATCTTTATAGAGAATCAAAGTGTTTGCTCGCAGATGGTTGCTAAATGGTTTAGCTAATTATAGTAAATCCATTCCGTCATCGCGGCCTAACGGCTCAGGACGTTAAAGTTAAAGGTTTCACTACAGTTATTAATTTCATTTTAAGTCGAATTCCAAGGGAATCTCTTGAAATGTTTTCACTGTTTTCAATGAAAATCGCGATGAGAGCTTCAATAATGTTTTTTACTTTCTGAATGATTCAAGGTATATTTGTAAATCAGATGAAATACCCCCGCTGAGAAGTCAGGTCGGATATTAGTCTGTTAGCAGTCTACTATTATATTTTGTGTCATCTCTCCTCTTTACAAACACAGGAAGATACTATTATATTTTGTGTCATCTCTCCTTTTTACAAACACGGGAAGTTCCGGCGGACTCCTTTCGCTTCTGCAACTTCCGTCGTCGTGCGAGCTCGTACTGTAGAGGTGCTCTCGATCAGACCTTCCTTAAGAACGTCTCCGATTTGATTAAAATACGGCCAGCTCTGCCTCTTCCGACTCTCGTATTTAAATCGAGTAATTTGTATGTACATTATTTTATTCAGCCAGCGCTAGGAGTCGACCAAGTTTTACGACAGATTCCAAATGGCGTATCGGCTCTCGTTCCCGTCCCGTTGACTTGCAAAGACCCCGAATCGAACATTACGGTGAAAATTACTCGAGCCTTTTACATAAAACAGATTCCGATTGGCTTTTTTACATAATCGATGACGTCTATGGATTTGGGAACGAACACGTGGACGAAAAGCGACGAATTCTATTTTCGGTGCGAGGAGAAGAAGTCGCGTCGCTGCCTTTTTGGAACGTTTCCTTAAATGAAGCGTGGTAACGCATGTTTAGCCGCTGATCAAAGGTTGTCTTAAGTGACCAATTCACGATCTGCGTATGAACTTTTCTTACCGTGATTCAGAGTATGTCTAACGTTATATTTCTTCAATATTTGAATGGGGCCGTACGTGTTTCCGAAATATATTTGGTTTACATTGGTTACATATTGACCGCTAGTCTCATTCGAGTATTACAACATACTTCTATGTATTATAGTTGTGTATTGTTTCGACGATATAATAAATATTTATCTCATATTTACATATGTATAATGTTATTAGATAAATATACGTCTGAATGTTACATTTAATTCCTGTAACATGTAATAGACATTTAGTTATCGATGCCAACGCTGCCAAGATTGCAATAATGTATACAAGTTTTTTAAAATATGTTTATTTTCTGTTTTCTCCATAAGAGAGGTACGCTTTATTGACTCTCGAAAAGAATTCACCTACATCGGCTGCATTTTCAAAAGCTCTTGCAATAGCCATTCGTACGCAGCTTATGAAATTCTCAACTACCTCCGCTAGCTGCTCTTGTAGCTGTTTATACTAATATCTATTGGCACATTTATTGTATGACTTTAGTGACGGAGAGGTTACCTCGCAATCCCCAAATTGTGCAGACGTTCTTTGTATACCTATCACAAGTAAGCGCTAAGGATGGAAATTTTGAAATCCACCCCCCCCCCCCCGTAAGAGGGTAAAAATAGGTGTAGATAGATTGTATGAAAATAACCACTGTCGCCCATGGACATCTGCAGCCAACCTCTCATGGCAATGTAGAGATGGGGCTGTCAGTGTGAATTAGTTCCCTTGGTAACAAGTGTTAATTAAGAATATTAGTTAGTATTCAACTCAGTTATTATTATACATACTATTGTGGCGTATTTTTGCAATAAATTCTCGCCCGGTACGGCTTCTATAGCCGTAGGAATTATCGGCATTCCTGCAATAGTCGCTTTCAGAAGCTCCCGGCGAATCGCCTCGTTTCAACGATACATATTTAAATGTTTAATTTAATGTATTACATCATAAATTATCTTACATTAATATAATTAAATTATATTGTAATTCATCATATTACACAAATTAGTCATTAATTTAATGTATTACGTCATTAGGAAGGGAATGAGTACATTTTAATGCGGTTTATTCATATCGCATACAGATCTATATGAGTAGAATAGCGAAAGCTTCGATGTGAGGCCGCCTTATGTCAGTTCTCCTTAGTATAATCAAATTCCTTCCCGCTTTATTCACTAGTTGAATGCCTTTCAATTTGAAAACAAGCTGTACCCGCGTCAATGCCGGAAAGAATCAATATTACGAATTTCAAACAAATTTTTCCTTCATTACCTCCTTCCTTTTATGTTTTAAGGATGAAAACCGGGCATCTTTTACAACGTCTTCCGGTTTAAAATGGACGTTCCCGATGTTGGGCCGCGGTTCCAACTTTGATCCCGCTCGTTACGGCCACTGCGTATCTTTTACGGAAGTAACGAGAGGTTTACCCGGAAATTACATTTTGTGGTGTTCCTGGCCAAATACAACTTAACAGAGAGAATTTAACGAACTAATCATATATAACATTTATCATTATGATATTTGACACCTAACCTGATGGTAAAAAAATAATTATGTTTAATACTTTCGTACAATCTTAATATTTCAATGTTCATTGGCGGCAACCTCTTCTCGCTTCCCATTGCTGGGGACGGGTCTCTCCAGCGATTGCGGAAGGCCCGGTCCATCCTGCACCATGGAGATCCGTCTGCGGCGGCTTACGACGAGATTTAACGATTGTTACTTAACGACAACAAAGAAGATAAACTGCTTAATGAGCCCTCCGAAGCACGGAGATACTTTTGAAAATGTCCCACTAGCGGTCACCCATCCACGTGCTGACCGAGCACCGGGTCCCTCGATCTTGTAGATGATTTGCGATCAG
>DWDX01000796.1:0-22793 GCA_018245675.1 Agara michaeli | reverse complement strand
GATGAGAGCGCGCCATGATTGAAGGCAGTGTTTTCAACAATAAATAAACGCAATTTCGGAAGCCGTAACACTTAGTTATCGTTGAAAATTGTGCTCATATCCTGTAATAACAATGGATACAGGCGAACAATTATTATATTGGCAAATAATGAATAAAATACTATTATGTACGTTACAAATATTGATTTCTAAGACTTAAATTATAAATATGTACTATAACATATGATCCTCGTCATTGCAATATAATTATTATTATTCTTTTTAAAAAAATAAATCTCCCATAAGGGGTAAACTCTTCACTTTTATGCAGGTCTTGACCAAGCATAAGAGTTGATGGTTTTTTATGTTATTAATTACATTTAATTTTATTTAAATTACATTTAATTTTATTTAAATTACATTTAATTTTGTCTAATTATTATTATTATAATTATGTGTTTACTACTCGACAATGGTACTTATGTCCGAACTGACATATGTTGTAACCTTTACGTAAAATAGGACACGGATGCATTCCGAGTACTAAATTCTAGCGCCTTACGGCGTCCTTAGATCGTAAAAACCAGTACAAGTATCAACGATATAAATATATGATCCCATGGTCTCAAAACTCAGGAAACTTCGCAAGAACGTGCAGCGTGGTTCTAATTAAAAGTATAATATGTATATTTTGGAAGTGTGAAAGAAAAGACCGCTGCACATAATGTCTAAAATAAATTTGAATTAAGCAAGTACAGGCGTCGTTGCTTTATCTTGTTTTTATTTTTAATTAAAAAGACCTTTTGTACAATGTAATATAAAAATGCAGCTGACGCCTTAATTTTTATAGCCGTTATAAGTTGCGTATAACTTATATTTACGGCCTTTCATAAACATAAAACTTTAATAAAGTGATATAATTAACTTTTTGATAGAAGTGACTGAGCCAATATTTATAGACTGAGAAGAGAATTATTAATAACAAATTAAATGTTTTTAAAGTTAACATTTGAGCTATATTTAATCGTGTTTTGTGAATTGTATTTATAATTACAGTTATATGAGTACCCTCCATATTTGGAAATCCGAACGTTTTGCATTTGTTTTATTATTGCTAGGATGTACCAAATCCCTTAAATTCAAATCATCGTTAAGGATTACAAGTTTAAATCGCTTCATTGTGTATGGGCATAAGCGTACTTATGCGACGGCAGCAATGTCAATGTGTGTGTACATTTCTATTAGTGTGTACATCATTTACAAGCCCAAAAATGTTACTTTCCCGCTTCCTCTTACGGGCCCCTTGTAAGCGGGTCGCCAGTGTGCGTTAGTCGGATGTAGATATAGCTTCACGCTCACGTGTGGGTGCACCGTCCGGGCCCACGTAGCCCCCGCCAGTAGCGAGCCGACCGTAGCGGCACTACGACGCGGCTACGACGTAGAGCGACCTCCATGTGTTCCCTACCCACATCATCGGACAATAGAACCGGCGACGAATCGTGCCGTTTTGTTATTTTTTGTTTAATGTGAATAAAAGCCTTGTGACTCGTAAAAGAAGAGACAGCATGGTAAGGGGGGACGTCCTTTGTCCTCGAGACAGGCCGGTACTTTGCGTTTATATAATTATTGAAAGTTAATTTGTCAATGACAAAAACCGTTTACATATTGGAACTATACGCAGTCACTACGATGAACTGAAACAGTTAGAGTTTAATTAATAGTTTTGTGTTTACTAAGACATATTAGAGGAAATTTGGCATACATACTGATTATATGTTGGTTGCTTTTGTGTTAGTGGAACGTAATTAATAACGAACAATTGAGTAGCGAGTGCTTTCATGGAGTTCCTGTGCTTATTTCAGCTATAAGGTAAATAATTAACACTTGTAAAATTAATGTTCATTATATTTATTTTCGAATATTATGTGATGTATGCAAATATTGTTATTGATTTGGAAACTTTAAACTGATGTTTTGGTGAATAATCAAAGTACTAATTGTTTAAAATACAACGTGCAAAAGAAACGATAACTTAGCACCTTGTTACTATCTTGAGTTTTGATTCTGTTATTAGCGCTATTATAAACATTATATTTAATGTTAAATCAATTATTGTAAACGGTGGTAGTATAAAACTCAATAGCACCAATAACTATAATTTTGCTTTTTGTAGAGCAGGTTATAGTATAGTTATAGCTTATAATTTCACGTGTATTTAATGAATACCATTGAATAATAATCTACTCAAATTGTTACTTAACGTAAGAATACGTAAATACGGTGATAATTTATTATATGTATATATTATTGTTGGTTATTGCTACAGTATGACAAATACCTATTTTAAATATTCTGGCGATCAACGCGAAGGCCGCACTTGGTGACAAACATAAAGAGTAAAACTTTTTAAAGTAAATAAAGGCAGTAATAATGCTATATATTTTTATATGACTAATACTTTATTATTATAATATGACACATCTCTCGATTTTTGTTTATCGTCATCCTTAATTATAGGTCGACAACTGATTAGTACGTAATTCATAATTCGATTTGATTTTCTATCCAGCAGACCATATAAGCGGCTCTAATTAGGGCAATGTTTGCATATCTTTATATGAAAATAAAGTAGTAGCTCCAGGATTGTATCTGTATTGTATGCTGTGACAAACATCATGTACATAACTTCTATTTCAGATTGCAAGCTTTATGGGTGGCAGTAACTACGTAATATCTATCAGGTGGCCTAAATTCTCATTGGTTACATTTTTAACATAAAGAAAAGTAATCTAGGGTGTGATAAGTATTTGGATCACTGGTTGCCAGGGGCAAATTTACATGAACTGTTTTTCCTTAAGCCTTTCAGACTTTCTTAAAATTATGAAATAGACTAGTATTTGACTATGTGCTCACCTGTTAGTAGGCGAGGTGTAGTCTAGTATTTAGTACGCTTTCTTAGGACGTATTTATGTACACGAGTTTTCATTGATTTTGAATTGCGCATATCGGTAAAAAAGGCGCCGGCAGAAAGTTCCATTTCAATAATAGTAGCGACATTTAGCGGGTGAAATGTTTAAACGGTATTCTTACTGGTACATTTGAATAAAAAAAATAAGTGAAGTTTTCGTATATATTTGAGGATATTCAGTCACACTTCACTTTAAATTAAATTCGCCCGAGTAAAAGATAAAGTTTTCATATTTCAAAGATAGTTTATTTATCTTTCAATTGCACGATATTTTGCGTCGCTTATAAATTGAAAAGTTCAAACGTTTGGCGGACGTCGTTATATTCTACAAATATTATAAGAAACTTGTCACATCTGATTTGAAATCGAATATAACATTTTTGCTTATTTAATACGATAGAGACGGAAAGGTCCCTTGGTCTAATTGTTAGCGAACTGCCGGGGGAACTCGTGAGCCGGGGGTTGTGAATTCGATTCCCGTCCAGGATAATTATTTTTGTGATAAGTGCAACAAATTTTAGTGCAACTATTTTCATGGAAATGTACATCATCATGAATCCTTATTATCGTTTCATTATTGGATTCGAGTCTTGCTCAGAATAAACAAAGAGAGGCTATAGTTTGCCTTCAGATGGGCAACTGGGAGCTTAAAGACTTTATGTGCCTTAAACAAAACTATGGAGAATGTGGTTTCCTCATGAAGTTTTTTTTGCTTCATAGTTATAGCAAATCAGGTTTTATAAAGTCAATGGTGCGTGCCTGGATTTGAATCTCAGAGCCTCGGAGCGAGAGGTTGAAGGTTTCGCGTGGGATAATTTATGGGACGTATGCAAACAGCCAAGATGTCGTCAAAATGTCACCAATGACAATGACGTACATGTGCTAAATGGATTGTGCGTATTATACTACGTGTTCATTACACATGTGTGTCACAAGAGACGTACGGCTTTCTTGTCTCGCTCTACTTATGAATTTAATACAACTTTGCGCAAAAAGGTTACAGGCACAAGGCCGACACTTGGACGCTTTTTGTGCGGAAGCTTTCGCACCTTCACGGTGAGGAATACATTGTTAGGGACAAAGTTTATATTTGTTCGTTATTGTTCTTGACAGAATAAAAGCGTCTGTTAAGTCGAGTTTTATATAATAACTTGAGGTGGTGGTGATTTAAAAAAGCACGCGAGGAAACGTGGAATAGAATTTGGCGTTTCCCTGCTTCTTTTTTTTAATTTTTCAATAAAAATGTTTTTTAAATAGAAACTCTATAATTAACTGGCAATGCAATAGATATATATGTATTTATTAATATCTGTAATACATTTAGTGTCAGTACTTTTTATTTGCGATATAAATTAGGGCGTCACTGTGGATTCTGCATTCAAATTAGGACTAAATACTAATATACGAATATATAAAAAAAAAATTAATTCACTTATCAATGTTACGAGTACATAGCCGTGGCATTTGGGTAATATACAAGTATAAATGACATTGACAGCCTAGACAAGAGTGGATATAGGTCGTTTAGGGCCGCGTGATGGGCGATTGACCGGTTACATTGTTTGACGGCGGGCGTTAACCTGTTGTGCATGGAAATGTCATTATCAGTAAATTGACATGTTATTGATAGTAACATTGTAATCGGACCCAAGAAAAAAATACGCTTTAAACATTGGTGCTTAAAATACCTATATGGATAATAAGTATGGAAAAACCATTCCTTTTTAGACCTAGATGTAGGTAGGTCATTACGACCATCATCAAAACCGAGCGGTGTAAAAAAAACATAATAAATAATTAAAAATTGGCACGGTTAGCGAGTCTGCGGAGTTATACATGTCGTAATAAATAAAATCGCATTGAGCCAATTTAATTTTCTTTGACTCTATTTATGAATGATTTATTTATGACTTTATTATGAAGTAATGTAGGGTGCATTATTCTGAAACATAATCGAATAGGTTATATGAAATATTACTCGATTCTGTTGAGCGGAGAGGTACTGAAATTCACAAAGTTATTTCTCGTATTAAGCTGCAAACAAACCGAAACGCAACGCACTGTTGCCCGCATCTCATTCGGCGTCGTGAAGTTGCAATATTTTCCTCGTAACAACTTTAAATTCAAATTGTGAGCGGTTTACGTCACTATCGGCTTCTAATGTGTATGTCGCGAGCATCGGCTTAATTGTTATACATTCGCGCGTCTAAAAGTTACTCTATACCCGTCTTTGAGTTATTGCAATATAGGAACTTTGTAGACTGCGTCGAACTTAATGAGTTATGATAAGTTTTAAATACTTGTATTTAGAACTTTTTATTATTATTTACGACTTTTACCTAATTCTCACCATCACCAAAGTTTGGATGATAAAGAAAGCTACCAGGCATTTAGTTCGTCAATTATGTAATAGTAAACAAAGGCAAAATAACTGAAACGAATCAGGTATATTATATACATATTTTTATAAAGAAGGATTTATAAGATTGAAGTTTTAAAACAGGTACAGCTTTTCAAAGTTTCTGGTTATTGATCTGTCAGAAATGGTATATAATACACCTCTTGGGAGCTAATAACACGGAGCTCATACCACAACTGTTACTGAAGATATAGTAATATGTATAGATGTTGAACTTTCATGTCTAGTTGTAATGGATGAAGGTAGAGTACTGGAGTTAGAAAATCATAATGGCACTCGGATGTACCTCAATGTTCGCTTTAGATATGGGTTAAATTATCACAACATACCCTAAGATGATTTAATACGATGTTTTCCTTCACCATTATATCGCGTGACGTTTAAATATTAAGTTATAAACCGCCCGTAACAAGTCAGAGGTGGGTGCCAGGATTTGAATCCAGACCGCCCAAGTGGGAGACTGAATTTTAAACCACTAGACTATCACTGCCAGTATGTATACGTGCAGGAAATGTTACAGATAATTCATTGTGTTGGTTGATTGTGTTAGCACCGAGGTCATTGATTGGCGGTTGGTGAATAATTTATTAATCAAGTTAAACAATATAATACCTATTTTGACATGTAATGATTCGGTTATGTCATGCTCACTATGTAACGTTACCTATGAAAGTACACATAGTGACTATTGTATATTGTACGTAGTATGCTCACGGTTCGATTCCTGGCCGAAAATTCAAATTAAATTACGTTCTCGATATAAATAAGTAATTTAGATAAGCCTCTTCTGTAATACGTTTACTTATTTTTCATATCTGTTATTACAATATTGCTTCTGTAATACTGAGTATTTTAGACTGTTTACCAAATATCAACATGTTCAAAGAAGTTTTTCATACAATATCACAATAAAAACTTTATATATTGTTTATTTTTAAATAAGCAACTTTGCTAAAGAGTGTACGCAATAAAAAATCTATGACTATCATAATTCTAGACGAATACCTATCAAAATTGCCTACATGACATATTGGTATACACTTTCAAACCACTAATGGTTTCCCCCCGTTCATTGTATAACAATTTTTCTGTGGCAACATTTTTGATTTTTATTCAGCCAACATGACGATGTCGCTACCATATATTTCATTTGACCAACCCCATTGAGTGTGAGAAATTAATCATACGAAAAGTGAACAATTACGTGGCTCCCCTCTACACGCGTCTGGGATTACAATCAGAAAGTGTTGCTATGGGGACTTTTTATGCGTTCCAATTTATACATACATATTTGTATAAGGGTTTTTGCCTTCCAATTGAAGTCAGATTTATATGCTAGTATTTTTTGTGTCCGAGATTTGTATGACAAAAAGAAATAAAAATTGCGGCTATCGAGATTTTTTTGTTTACGTGCTTTTATGACAAGAGACCCGTGTCGACCAGTGAAACAATGGACGGATTCTGAAAAAGAAAAGAATAGTAACTTTTCATCCTAATTGAATACATATGAATTGAACAACATTCTGAGCTATGGATATCCGTATGCGAGTTAATTGTTAGGAATTTGATACAACGCTTTTTAGACTCCACAGCTGAGCATGGATTTGGCTAGCAACTGTGGGGTTATTTGGAATATACTTCAATACACTGCTTCAGTAAGGAGTAGTATATATAGGGCTTGTTGGCTCACTCTTCTATCAGATATTTTTAAATCCCACCTTATAGCCTTCGACGACGGTTAATAATTGTTAGCTAACGAGAACCAACCAACAGCTTAAAGTGTTGCTCTTAGCACGAAAACGTTCGTGGAAATTATTATTATTATTATTAATTAAAAAATTTCAACATAGAATTGAAATAAAGATAATAAAATTTCGTGGACAAGTGAAAGGATATGAAAAAAATATATTATATTTTTAACAGGTCGTTACAAACTCGTACCATTTGCCATAATCGCATATCTATATGCAAATCTCAATGGACGGTCAGCCCGGTTTAATTGCGTACCGGATGGATAAAGGGATGAAAGTCGTTATTAAGAAAGAAATATCTTTATTGCTAAGCACTTTATTTGACAACGTATTGTATTGTTATTTTGTTTGCAATTAGCTTTAATCAGTCGTAGCTTTTTTGCGTCGGTGTATCCAAAACAATATTTACACTTATGCTAAAATTAAAGCTTATATATAGGGCTTATATATTTGTATAAAGTTTATATACATATATCAAACTGCTGTTACAATATCATCGTGGCTTTACGTTCATTACCCATTGATAACCAAAAAAGATTTAATTTCGTACATTAATGCCATTTAATTAATTTTTTTAGGGATATAAAAGCTCCATTTTGGAACTATTCACTTGTGTACATTCGATTATACGGCCTGAAACAGCGTGCCAAAGTGTTTAACTTATCCAGTGATAGGATGTACATATATGTGATATAGTCGGCATTAAAATTCTTGCTTCTAATTTATTAATTATACTAGTATATATCACTGCAAACAATTATTACAACACATACAATTATTTCACTATTGAAATAATTTGTGGTATTCATAATAGACATAATATATACTTACCCAAAAGAAGTAATAATAATGAATATTACGTTCGCAATTATTCCTAGTTCAAATATCGTTATTGTATACTTCGGATGTGATGAATAAGGCATGAATCGCAATCATAAAATCTATGCGTATCAAAAAATATTTTTAGGTGCTCATCAACGTTGTAAGGTTTTTCTCTGGCGAGCAAAATGGGACCGTTGAAGAATATGAGGCGGGAGGAAATAGACAACTCCGAACCATTTCACGTCGCAAGGTACGTTTGGCCGCGAGACATTTCACGAGGTCTCAAATAAAATTCTTCGTCCAATATAAAAATTCATAAGGGATTTCAACATTTAGGTGATTTTTAAGATTGCCTGAATTTCTGCCGCAATGTTTCTACTGTGGTTATCAAGGAGAAATTGTATACATTATTTTGCAATTAAGATGAAGTTACTAAAATTTTAATTCCATACATTTCAATTGTGTACATATCTTTCGTTCCAATTGCCACGAGGGAGTTTAAGCCGGGGACCGAACGCGATGATGCTCTTTAGAGGAAATCTACGTCCAGATATGCCTATCACGATAAGGAGCGTTAGGTCACATGAAATCAGGTTGTCAGGGTGATAGGCATGATTGATATCTTACCTAAAGCCAGTTATAGATGGATGTTGCCAGCAAGATAAACTTGGAATACTTCTATTGAGACTACGATATCAATAGCCTGTTCTGATTAATGTACGGCCGTAGGCGTATTAAAAGGGGAGGGGATGGGATCCCCTTCCCCCCGCCTCTCCACCAGGATAAAACCTATGTGGTTCTCTAATAGATAGCTACAGAAATTAAAACATGATTGAATTAGAAATCGAAATTATAATAAAGTTACCCGCCACGTCTCTGTCTATATCTTTGTTGGGGTTATTTCAGTAATTTCCTTGACGGAGTTAGTGAGAAGCGAAGTAAACAAAAATGGAATATTTCTGAAGTTGCCTTGAGGTATATTATTTATATCGTAATTCATGTATTCATGCATATTAATACATTCAAATAGATTGTTGTTTGTAATTTTGAATTTCTAATATCGTTTCTAATTTAATATCGGCAACTGTTTTGGAAAAGTATCTAAGAATCTTGATTATGTCGAAAAAGTTTACACAATGTTCTTTGTATGTATATATGTACATATATGTAGCTTGGTCTATACCTTAAAAGAACTTTGTCTTTTCTTTATAATATATCGCGCCTTAGTCTTACTGTTTAATACCAGAACTTACGTTAGTATATTTCTGTACCAAGGTGGAAAGCAGAAGTCTTAAATCTCATTCAAAGCATCTCATAACTACAAAAGCACTTCAAGTTGCAGATATTGGGGCACCACACAACAATATAGCAGTATTAATACACAATACGAATTAAAAGCAATTAAATGCAACTTATTACATTAAAGCATTAAATACACTTGAATAATTGTCTAATGATTGAATATACACTTAAAAGTGAGAGTTGCGTAATACAAAAAAAAAAAAAACGTAACATCACGCCTGTAAATAATACAAAAAAAACAAAAGTAATACAAAAGTGAGTAGAAAAAGCGAAATCATATTATGGTGAGAAAATTTTGTCATATACTAAAACATATTATCGAAGTAGCGACTTCAAAAGCTCAATTTAATTTCCCTTGCTTCACGGAACGCAGTGCAGATTCGACAATGGCGGCATTTTCGCAGCCGTGAAACGTGTTTTACGGTCATGACGTTGGCTACTTCGTACCCCCTTATCCAATTTCACGATCAATGTACAGGGATTGTAATTTTCGAAGTGCTGAGGATTTTTCGTGAAGGAGAAAGTATATAGATGATAAAATTTATTAAACAGATTATCGACGAAAAATCTCAACGGCTCATCCGCTAATTTAAGGTATAGAAAACACAACGACCCTTGTTCGCCACCCACTTTATAATCTTCATACATACTGTAATTGTCTGTTTATAACCGTTATTTATTTTATACCTTTTGTATATCTCAATACTAATTAGGCAATAAGGTTGTATAAAACAAGATGCCTCGAAAATGTTCGTTCAGTGTTTCGTATCACACAGAACACTAGGAGTATAAAATATCAATGGTACTAGTCGCGTCTTAATTGATATTTCATGGTGAAGACGTTCAGTAGATACTTAGTTTATTTTTCGATGAGTTTATACGAAAATATTGTATGTAGGTATATTAATTTTTGAAAATATTTCGTATGATGCGATGTTATAATAATTGTAGGTAGTAAGACTTAATGCAAATATATTATATTATATAAATTTGTATAAGACTAATTTCAGGTAATTTCACGAATAATTAATGAATTTGATGATTATCAAAAAAAAAATAAAGAAATCGCAAGAAGTCATTAAGAATATTGATTTAAGTTAATACATTAATTCCTGCGTAAACGTAAACGTTTAATGTCGCAACTTTTTTAGAATCTTTTAAAGCAAAAATTATTACTTATAAATATAATATACCTAGACTTCCACGAATGCACAGTTTTGGGATGCCCTATCAAGAGATAATTATAGAATGGTTTACAATTAACTCATAACAATAGGTGTTCTGTATGCTCGTTTACATTTCTATAAGATAAATTACATACTACATATATTTCCATGTGTATTTATTACACGTTGGTTGGGGTCACTTCTGGTCAATGCTTCCAAAGTGTTTGATGTTCATATAAATAAAGCTTTGAAACTAAAATACAAATAGAACTATTCTGTTTGATCTCCACCGAGCGAGTACAAGCAAAACTTTTTTATGTGCAGCTTTAAATATATAGTATCGATTTGTTCAGGACAGCGAGCGTTCCGATGAACAGGAGTGGCAAATAGGCCGCTTTGCAAACAGAGCTATTGCATAGTATATTTGTTAGTATGGACTTGTGCAGAGTTTGGAAATACACAGGTTTTTTGCAGTTTCGCCCCGAGAAATGGGACATATTGATTTGTATAAAGCGATTTCGCAAACAGCCACCTAGCTTTCCGACCATAGCCTGAACGCAAATTCTTATATTAATATCTTAGCCCTTAGTAGCCCAGTGTTGGATATAAACCGCCTTTAACATCCTAGACTTTAGAATCCAGCGAATTTCAGACACCGGTCATCAAACCGTAGTGGCCCAGCGGCTAATATATTGTTATGTAGGTAAATATTAATACATACCTAATTATTGTTAACCACCCAAACAGTAAGACTTTCATCCTATTTAACGGTACAGAGATATATACTTTTTAAAATATAAATAATAATTTTATTATTTAATAACCGACAATTAAGAAATCGTTAACATTGAGAGTTAAGTTTGATTAGTAAGGTTACATTCACACATACATACATAAGACATCTTAAAGTCAGCGCATATCCCAACCCGTCCATTTCGTAAATACGTATAACTGTATTCCCATCGTAAATTTGTATTGAGAGTCATAAGAAAATCGTTAAAAAGCTCGTATTATGGCTAATAAAATTCCATTATTTTTACACCGTAATAAATTCCCTTATACTGTGCTCATGCTCGTAATTAATTTCATTTTTTAATTCAACGTCGGTGGCATGTGCTGGTCACTTTTTAGAAAGACCCTCCCGTGTTTAGGTCGTAATTAAAATCTTGGCCAGATTTTACGGCCGTAACGAACAAAATGCTCTTTATACTTTGAATCTCAATAGGGTTTTCAAAGAAAAAATATCTATTTAACCTCATTCTATGGAAAAGATTTTTGTTCTCCCCTTTATTTTAATGGCTTTTCAGTTTTCAAATGAAATGAATAATTGAAATGGGGTTAGTGTGACTTTGAGAGATAATCATTTGGTTTGTATGCAGATATTGTATTTGAACGAATTCCTTTTCTTTTTTTTACACTACGGCATAGATTCATTTTGCTAAACTTTGTACAGAAATTCGCTACGCGAATTTTAAAAATTCCTTCATAGTAGGTAAAATAATAATTACTATATTGGTAGCTTTGTGTTCATTCAAATTACTTATGTAAACTTATAATATTTTAGTCTAGTTCATTCAACTCTATATTATTATACATAAACTTCTAGTTAATTAAATGTAAGATTTATTTATATTATCTAAAATTTGTATGCCTTAAAAGGCTAAATAAGGATTGATTTGATCATTTTGTAACATCTTTAAATTTACTTTTTGTATAATAAACATAATTATCTATGTATTTGTAAAAGTATTATATAAATATAAAGTAATTAGCACACTAAAACCTCCTCATGTTATCAAAGGTATTTTATTAAAAAACAATAAAAGCCTGTAGGTAGGTATTGGGTTTCGTTTTAGTCTCCTTATAAAACTATCAATTAACTTTAATATTTCAGTTCCCTTATTGGTATTTTAACTATTCAAAATACATTTTAAGTTTTTTTTACATACCAAGTCAGCTTATGGGAAGAGATTAACGTCGTCCATGGATGTTGGCGATACTAAAGGAATGCCCTATGTTCGAAGTAACTCTTTTTAAGTCATTCTAAAAGAGCCCTTATATTGCTTATTCTTAAGAACTTACGGTCTAGCCTAAAGACAGGTAAGGAAACACGAACAAAAAATTACTTTTCATTAAAAGCGTGAATGGACGAATTGCTTTTACCAGATACTGTTGGAAAGGAAGCCAAAAGGAAAAAGATATGTTAGTTTAAATAAATTGAATGACGTCAAGTTAAAATTACACACAATGAATCGGTTTCAAACCCTCGCATTGCTTTGATGTATTCAAAAATTGGAGATAACGTTTAAAGGGCACGAAACAATTACGCGTGCTTTGGACCTTTGATCATGAACGCAAATTCTGTTGAAAGATAGCCTCAGGTTGATGATTATCGATCAACTGACCTCTCGGACCCTCCGAAAAATGAATGGCTCGCCCCCCTTTGTAATCAAAACAGTGATCAAATGGCACGTTGAGGGGGAATGCGAGTTAAAACTTTATTTGAATTTTAAACACGGCCATGAATACCAATTTCGTTAGTAAGCGTATTGATTTTTCACTTAATAGGACGCGCATTGAACGGGATTATCTCGAGTATTTTGTTCCCTATACAAATTCGACCCTCCTATTCATGATTTTTTTAAATAGAAATTTGCTCGCCATCTGTCAAGTACAATAATATTACGTTGCCTTACCTATCGTTTTTACTCTGTCATTATAAAAGGGATATTTTTTAAAAGCGTAGGTACGTAGCTAATAAATTTGTTTAATGCCCCACAAGAGTTATTCTCTTTTGAAATTATTTACGGAATGAAATATATCGAAGAAGTCATACCTTCTTTGCCCGATATGTGTATAATCCATGTTTAACAAAAACTTTTCCAACCGTATCAACAAAAGCCACACGAAAACTTTCGGTAAAAGGTTAATATGACTTTAATAAGAGGGTTTCAAGGCTCAAAGATAATACAAATTAAAATTAAACAAGGCTTAAGAAAGTACAGCACTTTCTTGGAGATAAAGGGTAAGAACTTTTACGTCAAAAGAGAACACATTTATACATACAAATAATGTTATATCTTGCTGTGAGAATTGAAGAGAAAATTTGATTTTCTATTATATGGTATAGACACTCAGGCGAGAAAAGTCTATGTTACTCGTAATTATCCTTCAAAGAAATATCTTTTCCCGCTATCCAAATAACTAATGATGCTGCGTCACCGTATACACAGATACAAAAAGTGTCTTAATGGAAAATAATAACCGAGCTATATCATATTATGGTACCCCAGAGACCATTGAGGGACAGAAATCTCTCTGTACCTAATGTTTCCCAATCGAATACTTACACGAAGGATACATGTGATACACCAGAATGTTTTCGTAAAACGCCTCTCCCGTTTCGCAGTATTGACACAGATAATGTACTCTTAAGCTGTGAGACGCCCGCTTCGAATCTCGTCCCGGGAGAGGTTTTCTAAAACAAAGACGTGGAGTACGGGAAGATTAGAAACGATATATACCGACTTATCAAAGACGGGTGCTCTAGAAATATCTTAACGGCCACGTTCCGAGAACCGCAGATAAATGCCCGCTTGGAGTTTAATAAAACTTGAAAAATGGTATCCCATTTGTTTTTGTGAAAATACACTTGCGACGCAATGTGCTTGTTATTAGAGCGGGTATTCAATTAAATTTATCGTTAATTTGACATTTTATAGAAGATCTAATGAAATATGTTATTAAATTGCTCTTTTTATTTTGACAATATATTACGTATTTAATATTATTGTAGCTTTTTCTTGAAATAGGTATTACACGCGATGAAGCTAGAATTTAATTTCACAATTACAACCTTAACAGAAAACGTGAGATATTTGCGTATCGATCGAAAGGGAAGAGATGCCTTCGCTGTATTTTGTTTCCCAGCTACAGGGACAATAATAATACATTTTTTGGCCACTTTACATACATACCAGTTTTAAATGGATTACTACCAATAAGGACTAAGTGGTAAAACATTCTGTGTCTACGGAATAGCACAAAGCACTCCTGCATTCAACATTTTCTAATAAAAATATCTTACTGAAGTAAGTACATATTATATTCCATTAAACTGACTGTACGCATTCCGTCCGCTTGGATTTATATGAGAATTTCTGTCACTCCAGTCAACACAATTTAGGGACTTTGATACATTTATAATAGGGCCCCTATAAAGGAGACGTATTCAAGCCTTTACGAGTGCGGCGGATAAAATAATATTGTAAAATGCTACGACTTAAAATTGGTCAAGAAATGATCCGTGATTCTTGTTTTTTATTTTATTTATCAATATATATCATACATATATCATTATGTACATATATGGATTGATTAAAGACGATTCCAGAATTCGTTCCCGATGTCTTCATTATGCAATCCATCCGAATATACGACAAAAATGTGCTATCTCTGTGTACACGAGCGCCAATGTTCTAATGCTTACCCTTGCTTGTTCTCTTAAGCCGGCACCATGTGGTGTTGTAAAAACAGCTGGTGACGTCAGGGCCTTAATCCAGGATACACAACCGTTTTAAATACCCTTCATCCATTTGCATAAGTCCTGTTCTAACACGACGGGTTGGTCTAATAAGACTTTATAATGTCGTTAGGGTGGACATGGACAATTTTGTATTCTTAATTTTCAAACGACAATGCCTTGTATCGTTCACTTGTTAGTAACACTAAGAAATGGCTTTGTATAAAAATATCAAAGAATTAATTCAATTGTATTTATGTAATATTTAAAAACGTAATAGTTCACAAAACACGTGTAGAATTTCATATCTTACTCACATCATCTAACTCTAGATGTAATTAATCCTTTGTAAAACCTGGTAAATACGAGTAGTCAGATGTAGCAATAGAGTTGTAAATGACCTTTGGTAAAACACGTTTTAATCAATAAGCACTAGAAAAGGCGTTACCGGCGCAATAATGGTATGACATGTGAACAACACACAGCCATAGAATCTGGTAACAGTCACTTGTTTTTTAATAAAACTCAATAAAAGATGTGCAATGTGTTCTTTATAGCTACTATACAGCTTTCGAATCCGCTTTTGTTTGTTGTCGAGAGTGTGAAGTGGCAATACATACGCGATCATTGGGTAAATCCATTGTTGCACTTGAGATTGCATATGGCAACATTTCACGATCCATACTCGTTTTCTACTTCATTCCTTTAGAAATATATCACTTAAATACGTGATAACATTTTGTGAAACATCTCCAACGGCGAGCTATGATTATTGTACAAAGAGATATTGTTTGGAGAATACTGATAGACATTCAACTATGTTGTAGTAGTGTTAGTAGGCAAGCGGTTTTTAGAGTTTGGTTATTTAGCTTAATAAGCTGGCCGTTATAATGAACTCAAATTCTTTTTCAACCCTCTAAGGTATCTATGTAAGCATATTAGCATAGTGATTTGAATTTCAGGTTTTATTATCAGGTTGTCAAGAACAAGTAATAGTTCAAAGTTCCCATTATCCAAAACTAAACCAACTATGAAAGTTATGCAATATTATCAGTTGCAGATTGAAACGTCTTCTCTACAATGTTTGTATAAAATTTCTTGAAACTAACTCCAATACTCTTATTCTCTTAGATGAAAAATTTTAAGCCAAGCAATATATCAATAATGAAATAGGGTAGATACAGGGTGTTCGAAATATCGGAGGTAAAGTTTCACGTTCAATATTGAAATTGAAACAAGACGTACCTACCTACCGAAAATTACGAGATAATTTTCGGAGCTTAATATTTATGTGGGCCTGTTTGTCATCAAAATGACCTCCATTTCGTCTTTTCCGATGTCATTGTTTACGATCGGCTCATTTGAAGACATTTTGAGAGCTTTAAAAATACGTTTCACAGCTGTAATAAAATTATTTTACTTTTATACGCATATCAATAATGGATAAAATTTTATTGTCAAAGGGAATATTTATTAGCAGCATTGAAGTGAATGGAAATGACCACTGAAACGGTTATGGTGTTCGATATATCAGCCTGGGGCGTGAGAGAGCGATACAAAATGGCTACAATCGAGTAAAAACCGACATTACGCTACAAGTTCACCCAATAAATATTTCTAAATGCCGTTTCGTAAGGAAACAAATGCTCGAAAACACAATGATGACCGTCCACAAGATACAATACTGCTCAGAACAAGTGAAGCGTGTCCAACATATTATTCTGTTTGTTGGAAAAATTGTGGCGTTCACGTTGGTTTGTTTCAATGTTGTTTATTTGGCATTGTACTCAATGTTACTACGTCCAATAGCACATTTTAGAAGCATGCTAATTTAGCATGCTAGTTTGTTGTTATTGCAATATTCATGTTAGATGTTTGCGGTTAAAATGCTTAACATCATCATACATCTGACAAGTATGAAGTTTCTTTTTCATACTAAGACAAGACTAGTATTTAGTAGAACTCAGGACTTACGCTCACGTTACTAAGAATTATGGCATTGGACTAATAGAAGTTTATGAAACCAAATTTTAATAAATAAACTGTTAAGAAAATTACGTGACCGTTACTACTTCTTTAAAACAAAAATAATTAAGGGTAAAATAAAATTACTTTGCGGTTGACCTAAAAAGCAAGGGGGATGTTAGGCGTCTAGCTAATGGAATCACCGCAGAACATGGATAGACGATATATGGCAATTAGGTCAAAAAGTAGGTCTCAGTATAAAAGTTTTATAAAAGATGAGAAAAAAGGAAAAAAGCACTCGACGGGTGAAACAACTTGCGTTGTAAAGTGGATGAAGCCAATAGAGGTCAACTCTGTTCAGGAACGATGAAAAGGAATCTTAACTTTTTTAAATGAAACCAAAACGAAAGCGTAGCTTAAACTAATATGTACATAAAGACTGGCGGTGAATTTAATTTTAATCACAAATAATATTATATTTTCCGTCATCGCGTGGTAAAGAAGAAATGGACAGAAGACATTCGTAATGGAAACAAAATAATGTTCCTAATATTAATTTATAAGCAAATTACCAAGAAGCTTATTCTTGTGGAAACAATGTTTTCTCGTTAAAGTACAGTGAAAATACATTAACGCCGTGACTAATTTATGATTATTACACAGAGAAAGTTGACAACAAGGTAAGTAGAGATACTAAGTAGATATGAACATATTTTGCAAATTGAAGAAGAAGAATTTTTTAACACACTTTTTTTTATGATTACGCATGAAAAAATAAAACAGAAGTCTTATGGCGAGGGGTGGAGGAACGATGATGATAATTGAGGGTTAATAAATAAAGGTTCTCTAACTAACCAACCAATTTTTATTAACCACCATTACTAATTGAATTTATACTAACAGTCACATTCCTACGGCCCTATTAGAAGTCGGTTTCAGATCTCCACGGGTGGTAGTTGCCATTTGTGACTGCTGCCTGCTTGTTTGCTACTCTTTTCATTTCTTTAACAGTTTTCTTTAAGAATTTCTGAAAGCATCTAATAAACTATCTAACACTTGTAATATCAACTGCATGATCTTCGTATTAAACGTCCACTGGAATAATAGCCCCCATAAACCATAATTCTTAGTTAACGACAGAAAACCTTGAGTGGAGATAGATAAATAAGTAGGGTAGAACAAGATAGGGACAGGGATGTTACCTAAATCTACGGAATGGATATTGTTATGTAAGGCATAGCTTTAATCTTAGGGTCTCGTTTCACTGATTAGCGAAGTTTGATTTCCAAGTAATAAGCCTTAACACTGATGGCGGCTACCTTTTGTTTCCGGCACATTAATGAACCTAGAATTGAAAGTTTAAAATGATTCGTATTGAAATGTAAAATAGCTAGCATTAAATTTCTTGATAATTTTGGATAAAACCATTGATGATTATACTGAATAGTAAATCTGTCGATTATTTTAATTCGTTGATCGAGTACATTGATATTGTGATCGATATAGCAGTCAAACCAGATTTTTCAATTAAAGAGAATTCAAATCACGTGAATTGGCAAAAAAAACATATCGACTCTGACCGCTGTTGAGCGAACACCATTACCGAGACTAGTCATTGGGTGTCAACTTAACTCCTCACACATAAATTAACATACGTTCCTCATATCAAATAAAAATAATAGTCATAAAAATAAAATTATAGAATTCATCGCCTGTCGCATATTCTTTTTAGGTAGGAACAATTCGTATAGGCAAAATTCTGAAGACTAATGTCAATCCATTTTTCGTTGTCGCTCGGATAATTTACTTCGTGGATGCGTGATTGGACAATTAAGGGTGATATCTACAATAGAATTATATAACTTGATATATTGCCTTTTTAAGATAATGTCAGTCTTCTGAAATATGAGAGGATACTTTATATTTTTGCAAATAGGTTCTCCAGGTTTACAAATATCGGTTATATATTTTTTCTGGTAAAAAATGTGGATGAACTGGCTAAAACAGGCACAAGTGGCTGCTGCTGCCGTTTTGAAATCAAGTTAATTAGTCATTATTAATAACTAATAAGACGGCATCACATTATTCATGACTAATAAGACGGCACTATTAGTAATTATTACTCAAGTTACTGTACTTGTCCGTCTTATTGGGAATGGTCGTCACTTCGGGTCGAAGGAGACCCGAGACTAATAGAGGAATAATAAAAGGAATATAGCGGAATATAACTTACATTACAATTACAAGTTCCAAAGCAAAATAGGCTGCCCAACAATGGGCTCAACATTGATGACTCGTAGCGGTTGTCAAATAAATCTAGGAATAAGCTAATGGAAAACATGATTTTTTCATTAATTAAACGCTAAAGCAATGTGATTTTAATAAATTCTACGGAGGTTTAATGAGTTTTCTCAATTGGATGTATTGAACTAACGATTACGTATATTGATGCAATATTCATTTCCAGACATGGATACTTCGTATTCACACATTATTATTTATACATTCCTCGCCTTCGGTTATACGACAGATTCATTTACATTCATGTTATCCATGATTCAATAGCTTAAAAAATGAATACTCAAGTAAATTTGCCGAGAATTTGTGCTCGCTTTTTTCAGATGGATTTTTTTTTTCTTTTATGCGTCTTTTATTAAGATACTACATAAACATCACAAGCTTTTAAAATATGTATGTTACTAAAGCAATACACGACGTTTTCAAAGTTACTCACCTGTTAGAGTGACTTCTAATTGAATTGTTAATAGGATCTAGACAGGTTGATATCGCCGAGCAGTTAGTAGTTCTAAATTCAAATTTGACTAAAGGAAACTTTCTATCGAAATACCTACGTTATTTCGAGAATGTCTGCATAAAATATATTGAAGTTTGCGAGAATAGATAACTCTAAGGAAATACTGCTATATTAAGATTTGTGCACATAAGGTTGCACTTTACCGTTTTGCATTACAATACTCCTTAGACTGGTACGGATGTATGACCATTTTTTAGTGTGCATCGGTAAATGTAAAATATATATTATTTGACAATAATTCTGAGGTACCTTTGAAGTAACCGATGTTGGCTGTGGATGAATATAATAACGGTTTGGACTTTTAACTATTCGGATACTTTAGTGAACATATAAAAGATTTTATTTAGACAGGTTTTATTGGGACGAATTTGTATAACTGGATCAAATTAGTGTTATGGAGGAAATAAGAAACCTTTTCACTATCCCGGAACTGGAAGGTCGATCTTATAAGTAATCCGAATATGCCCACGGAAAATCTGCTTAATATAACTGAGGAGAGAGAAGTCAAATATTACGGAAGCGCCAAATATACTTCTTATAAAATCGTAAATTCTGGCAAATATTGACATTGTTAGTCCAATTATGTTACAATTACCTTTAATTTGACGTAACATCATGCCTGTAATCCCCTAAGAGGTAGGCAGAGGAGTGTAGTACACCCCCACATTTCACCAGTTACGTTTAAGTCCCACTATGGAATAGGTGGTGAGCCTATTGCCATGCACCGGGCAAACATCCAGACTCTGAGTCACTGCTAGAAATTCTAAATTAGAAAAATCCAACAGTACCCAACCCGGGTTTTGAAGCCAGGACCTCCCGATCGGCAGTCGCGCTAGCAACCGCCCGACCAAGGAGGCAGTCGCCCGTTCCTCTTTGATTCTAAAGATCTTTCCTATAAATTTATTAGCAGTAATTATTTACGCGTCTACGTTTTCTTGAACTTCTTTTTTTAAAATCTCACATAAATCCGCGGGTGAAATTGTCTGGGTACCCTTTTACGCGATACACGTGTCCTTGGCGTAAGTGTGGAAGATCTGGTACATATTCCACCACGCCGCTACAGTGCGGATTGGCGGAAACACTCGCTAGTGGCCGACCAGTTTGTGGAATTAAATGTAATATAATATAATATAAATATTTAAGTCAACACAAAACTACATAGAATGGAGTGGTTCCAATTACTTCGACGGCTATATATCGTAAATGTTTTTCATTCATATACATTCTGAGGAATATGCGTTTAATGGAATTTCATTTATTGGATTAATCGTTTGGGGATTCAATGAACTTTTCAAAGAACAACTTAATGGTTACATAACTTTTGTCTACAATTAGTCTCCAACATACTCGTAGGTTGTGTGATATGCGCAAAAAGCTGATTAGTCGATCAGCTTGATATAATACAGAAATATAACTTTTGAAGCCTAATTTCTGCAATATTAAACTCAATTTTCATTGCAACGCAGCGTACGTTATCTACATAAATGCAAAAGAGCAGAAGCAGTCTGAAGCGGAAAAGTTAAAACTACAATTTACTACTGCACTACACTACAATTACACATTACTACAGTTAAAGCACATTCGCAATTAACATAGTCTGAGATGTCCAATTGTATCATTGTGCTGAAAGCTACCATTAATTATAAATCCTTGCTCTTTGAGTAACAGTTTACAAGCGAGACCTTGTTTATGACGTTTTCCTACAATAGGTGGCCAAAGGCTGGCACAAATTGATCTCTTCATTGCAAGTGACTGGTCGTTTCACCAGGAATCTTGCTGACAGGAGGCCTTTAGCGTAACTTTGTGACTTTCGAAGATGATAACACAAAGACAAATCCAAATTTGATTTTTACTCAAACTGATGTCAAATAGTTAATTGAATTGTTGCGTAAAGCCTAACTTAATAAATAATTTGTACCTATACTTCTATTTCTTAATTTTGTACGCCGTAAAAGGCAAAATATGGCTTGAACTAATAATCTTGTAACATCTTTATATGTACCCATATTTGTGCAAATAAACGTCTTTGCCTTCATTGGTTAATCCTCATTGGTTCATCCGTTAATCCAGTTCTTACCGAATGAGTCTGCTACCGGGATCGGGGTTCGATTTTCACCCAGGACACGTGTTTGTATGATGATCATACTCATATGTTTTGTAATGCGCGGTGCGTAGATATTTACATAATATTCACATATCGTATCGGCTGTCCCATTACGTACATAATTTGGGATTATGTGTGAAATTCTACTGAGATATAAAAGGTTTAATTATTATATAATCCTGTAAGAGAATTTTGATAACACCGCTTAACTCGGCGCCGTTACCAGATCCGATTAGGTTTTTGTTGAAGTAATTGAAAGTGATATTGAGAATAACTGGGATGTAAGCCAAAAAACCCGAACACACTTTATCACTTAACAAAGATATCTTAACATAAATATACTGGTAAATTATTAACAATTAAAATATGACCGATTTTGAGGCATTTGAGTTTTTTTTTTTGTTAGTTCATTGAATTTTGTAAATATACTTTTTCAACATGCAACATTTTCCCGAAGGCTCTCGCAAGTTACAAATACTTACGTCCTATTTCTGCCTAAAACAGAATGCTTATTAGGCTGTATTCTAGAAGTCTGAGGGAAGCAGGTACTTTAAAAAGGATATAAAGTCAACACAAACCCAAATCTTGCATTTCCTGCCTCACAGCCGCCACCGCCACGCTCCCGCTACCTTCGTGAACACGCCTTTACACACACCGAGGTTGAAATGCTCGTGAATATTTGCCACTGTTTATATAAACGAGGAGCTCTGATTACTCATCGAAGTAACGAGAGCGCCTAATGAAGTATTGCTAAGTACATATAATTTGTGATTACCACATCCCGACTCAATTAACTAAATACTTACATGTAACCTTACATCCCGTTACAAACTCCTAAACGACTGAGGGCTGGCTGGGCCACTAGCGTTAAGTTAATTAAAATCTTGCGACAAGTGTTTATATCAAACATTTTTTTAAATGTATATATATATATATATATATATATATATATATATATATGTAGATGGGTTTAATTTAAT
>DWDX01000795.1:0-22799 GCA_018245675.1 Agara michaeli | reverse complement strand
GGATAATGTAGCTTTCGAATGGTGAAAGAATTTTTAAAATCGGTCCAGTAGTTTTTGAGCCTATTCATTACAAACAATCATACAAACAAAGTTTTCCTCTTTATAATATTGGTGTAGATTAGTGCAGATTAGGTTCGTCCCCAATTTGCTGATTCCACTGACAGTTGCTTATATACCTTGTGTCGCTCACCAAGATATTGAAATGCTGTTAAGTCCATTCATACTTATAGTAGTTACGTGTATGATCATAGCTTATGCAACGCAAATGAAATGGAAAATGGTAACAATCTTGTTTAACATGAATGTGGTTAAAATTATCAAAAGTGATAATGAACAGAAAATAACTATTTCAACACAATGGTGTAAAAGACAGTGTTTAAAATATAAATCTCTGATTTAATGAATTTAAAGTTGTAGGATGTACGCTTGCAAAATTGATGTTTCTATGTCATTGTACAATAGTTACAATAATATTATTATACCAGTGATGAACTCATATGTAGTAGGAGTAGGTGTTTAAAAATAAAATATGTGTTTATATGAAGTGACTACTGACTGACAGCATGTCGTTGTTACTATTGAAGGAACAAACAGATATGTCTGCGAGGTTGATCACTTTGGCAGCTGATCAGATTCAATTAGCAAAACATGATCAATATCATATAATAATTGATGCTAAAAATAACGATCGATTGAATGATAAACATTCCCCCAATATCTACCGAACGAATTACAAACGAATTCTATTATAAGAAACCATTAAAACTGTTTAGTCTTTTGTATTTCGAAAAATTAGACAGTTTGAATATTAAGTTGATTACAGGAGATCTCATGGACGAGGAGAGTGTTTTGGATTTCCTGACGAGTTTAGAAGCAATGGACCTTCCCGACCGGATAGAAGAAGTCAACCAGAAGATCCTCGGCAAAATCATAGAGGACACCGAATACGTAGCCGTTCTCTTCTGTAAGTATTGGGGTGTTCTCCCGTGGAGTTTGTTCTTCATTGATTTATCAGCTATTGTGGTAAAAATTGAGCCAATTTTCTCAACTAACAATACGTAAACTGTAAATTCTGCCCGTAGAGCTGTCAAGTAGATGTCTTCTATAAGCTTCACACAAACGTAGTCACCGAAACTGTATCTAGGAAGAAATTTGTGTCGTGTGTTTCATAGTGTTTTTGACGTAGGTCCTGATCACAAAAATTGCGGGCCGATGAACAGTAAGTAAAGTTTCCAGCTGGCGGCATGCCTCCTATTATTGTCGTTTTGGCTGCGACCTCTGGCTTTGTATCATAGTATTGTGTAATTTTACGTTTCGGACGTGCTTCCCGCTTCTGTCGCGTCCACGACGGGTGATCGTGGACAACTATTGGTAATCGGAAAAAGTATGGGCGTGATGATGACCTAAGGAGCGTCCGTTGAAACATCGGCCAATTAAACATTTGGCTCCCGTACAAAACATCACATAGCGTGATTCACAAGATAAAATCAGAATCGATAATAATCAGTCGACGAATCTTATCAATTGTTACTGTAAGCCGTACAAATCGCACTGCACACTCGCTTACCTTCGTTCATTCAGTGTACATCACCTTTATAAACTTCTGTATTTATTGCAATCTATATTTATAACACGAAATACACGTGGGGCTTAGTGGAATTAATATGTGTTTGGTATTAGGGAAAGCTAGTATCAAGAATGTTTTCGCATTATCGGGCCGTGCGGCAAGCTATTTCGGCTATTCTATTTTAGTCTCGCCAGCAAGCTCGGATTGACGGACCGACTTGTCACGAACGATGTCGGCTTTAGACGCTCCCTTAACGACGCTATACGAACTGCAAAGAAACCGTGTATCTTCGTAACAGACAAATCGTAGCCGTGATTTGTTTTCAAAATAAGATGACCTTGACCTAAATTACTAGAGGAAGACGTCTGTCGTCATTAGAAAAAAAAGCATGTCATACGAACGTTGCTTAGACTACCCGGATTGAACTGTGTTAGAAGTGAAATGTTAGAATATAACATCCACTTCGAAAGTCTTGCAAACCTTCGATTTATAACGCAGTAGATCCATCCTTGCCAAAGCAAAAATGGATTTGACTTTTACAGAACAAACCTAGACGAATTATGTACAATTCATTAGAAAAGATCCCGCTTAAGTCTTTAGTTACTATGACAACATATAGACCCGATTTCAATGACTCCACCAATGCACGACACTACGCTTAATATAGCGCACACTATTAATTTTCTCTTAACACACAACGAATTCACCTGAGCATTGCGCTTAACTGCACTGCTTCGAATCCTGACGAGGCATGACTTAGACACAAACATTGCTAAATCCAAAACAAGGTATCTGAAAGTATCGACTGACGTTTTCCAGACAAACCCGAGTGCAAGAAATGCGCTAAAGCCCTGCAAGAGTTGGAGAACATCGACGATGAAGCGGATCAGCTCGGGATAGGGTTTGTTAAGATCCACGACGAGGAACTAGCTGAGGAGTACAGTCTTGGCGAACTGCCAAGACTAGTGTACTACAGGCATCAAATACCTATTATCTATGAAGGTTCGTCCGTTCTTTACGTTTGAGAAGCAATGTCGAGATTTTTTTAGAAACGTTATTACGTCAAGTACTTAGCAATTATCTCCAGCCGTTTTTAATTATCAGTGCTAATATTTAGAATAATGGAACAGAAATCCAATCGCTTGCATTATTTATGATTGTATGTTTGCAGATTAAAGAATTATTTTCTATGTTTATCAAATGACCTAGTATAAGCAAAGGCAAATGTTTGCTAATCGACACAACAGGCTTCTGATACACGATGTTATTTGTAAACACTGTTTGATCTCAGTGCGCGCTGAGTTTCCCAGTATATCAAATCGTTTACTTGTTTTAAGCCACTTGTGTTCACGGCAATATGCAAAGGTTAATATTATAAACGCGAAAGTAACTCTGTCTGCTTGCCTCACAATTGCTGAACTAAATTTGTTCAAATTTGGTAAACAGACATCTTGAAGTCAACCCTGAGTTATGAGCAATGTAGAATAACTTTTAAAATCAACCTTCAGAAATGGTGGTGTAACTTAAGTTCGGCGCGAAGAAAGACTAAATATACTTATGTTTTAATACTTTTAAACGTAATTCAATGTTATAAGGTGAACTGAGCAAGGAAGAAGATGTGCTGGAGTGGCTGATTGCGAATAAATCGACTGGAGACGAGGAAGATGTCATTGAGGACGTCACAGCCAAGACTTTGAACACTCTCATTGGAAATGTGGACAACCTTGTTGTACTGTTCTGTAAGTAAATCAAAAAACCTTAAAAACATAATCTATACATATAAAATAAAAATGAAGTGTCTGTCTGCGATTTCAAAATAGTTTTGTTTTTTCAAGTGCTAACAGTTAGTTTTATTACACAATTATAAAACAGAAACAGGCTTTTTTAAATTTTTGCCCGTCTGTCTGTCCTTCTGTTTGTCCGGAATACTTTTTAGAATTTATACTTGAAGGTGAAGGCTACGTTTTACCCGGAAATTCATGTGGGAGCGAAATCTACGTGGGTAATATCGCAGGGGACAGCTAGTTGGAAATATAATTGTTTATTTCAACTTCTCACCACCTATTCCATTGTGGGACTTAAACGTAACTGGTGATATGTTGGGGTTTACTACACTGATCTGCCTACCCCTTAGGGGATTACAGGCGTGATGTTACGTTACGTACGTTATTTCAACATTACTAAAGCATTTGGGCTCACAAACTTTGATAAGCTCATCAAGCCACGTATTGAATATATTTGAAGCCTTAATATTGACATTGCAGACGACCACGGCGACGATGAATCCATGACAGTTCTTGGTGAACTCGAGAAAATAGATGATGACTGCGATCGCCACGGCATTCAGTTTGTCAAAATTGACGATAAGAAAGCGGCTAAGGAATTCGGCATCGACGATGTACCGTCCATAGTCTATTTCGAAAAGCAGATCCCTAATGTTTACGATGGTGAGCGTTCTTTTGGATGCTAACATTACAAAAATGCGTATTATAAACGTAAATATTTACAGTACATGCTTTAGTAAAGGCTTCTTTCATTTAGTGTCACGTTTTTGTTGCCGAATTTTGTTTGATTGATTGTTGCACTCCTGAAATAGGTGACCTCGAAAATGAAGAAGAGATCTTAGAGTGGCTCGTGGATCAGCTGGAGAAAGATGAAATTGAAGATGTCACCGATGAAATGCTGGATCGTTTGATCAAAGATGGAAAAACAGTCGCCGTGTTGTTTTGTGAGTATTGTTCGTTCGTTTGAGAGTGGTTAGAACTTGTATGCGATTCGACCGGGAAAGTGCCACCGCTACACCTATAAGCAGTTGATACTAAAATAATTTGTGTGTTCGGTCTGAACGATGTGAATGTTGGTCCTCGATGTCATTAGAAGCGACTATCAAAGTCCTCTAGAAGAGCAATGCATCCGTAACCAAACTAAACGTAGCACGAATACTAAGAAATACTATTAGGACTCATACTGACATTTACTAACTACCACTAATGTTATCAACATTCTTATTACTTTGGTCCTATTACTAATCAAATAATATTCTTATTAATAGCTATTATGAATTTGACTAAATCACATTGACAGTTCTATTTCTATGATCCTACCATAAGTTGGTTGCAGATGTCCTTGGGTAGTAACGGCCAGTCGTGACTGTTGCATGCTGATATGCTCGTAGTTGAAGAGTTGCATAAGTGTAATAAACTATTTTCAGATGATAATAACGACCGCAAATCACAGAAAGTTTTGAACGAATTGGAAAACATTGATGATGAGTGTGATCAATTGGGTATAGCATTTGTGAAAATTGATAATGACGATGAAGCTAAAGAATACGGCATTGAAAAAGTTCCAACCTTATTGTACTTTGAAAAAGGCATTCCCACGTATTATGAAGGCAATCTAGAAGAAGAAGAAAAGGTTCTGGCATGGCTTAGACATCAAACAGAAAGCGATGAAATCGAAGACATTACGGATGAAATGCTTGATTTAATAATTGAGAAAATGCCGTACGTCGCTGTCTTGTTCTGTAAGTATTATTTCATACAATAGTTCACGTAACCTTAACATTGGCTAAAGTATTTGAAACAATGCCAGGTTTTTAGATTACCACAACGATCTGAAATTACGTCAAACATTATTTTTGTTCATAATTTCGTCACATATATAGAACTGACAAAAAAAATAACATACAGTCTGTCAAATAAATTCCAGATGATAAGGATCAGAAAAAGAGTCAGAAAATCTTAGCAGAACTGGAGAACATTGATGACGAATGTGACCAAAATGATATTGCGTTTGTGAAGATCGATGACGATAAGGAAGCGAAGGAGTATGGCATTGAAACCATTCCAACAATGGTATTCTTTGAGAAAGGCATCCCTCACATCTATGAAGGCGATCTAATGAAAGAAGATGAATTATTGGGTTGGCTTTTACATCAAAAACGTCACAGCGAAATTCCTGAAGTTACCGATGAAATGATGGACAAGCTTATAGAAAACACCCCTTATCTAGCTGTTATTTTCTGTAAGTAAATTGTTCTACATTGAATATTGATTGTAAACAAAAACAACTTAGACATATATTTTATAATTTTTCAGACGACAAAGATGATAAACAAGACATAAGAATCCTTAATGAACTAGAGAATATTGATGATGAGTTAGAAAAGGAAGGAATTGTAATTGTCAGAATGGACAATGAAGCCGAAGCGAAAGAATACGGTATTGATCATCTACCTAGCTTGGTGTACTTCGAAGAAAATATTCCCGCTATTTACGAGGGAGATCTCATGAATGAGGATGAAGTGTTGGAATGGCTTATCGAACAGAAGAATAGTGCAACCATTGAAGAAGTAACTGATGAAATATTGACTGACTTAATTGAGGAACACGAATATGTTGTTGTATACTTTAGTAAGTATATTTTTGTAAAACTGTAAAATATATTTAATATAAACAGTACACAAAGGAAAACTTAGAACTTAATAAATCACTTATAAGATATGTAAGGTTCAAATATGATTTGATACAAGATGTTTTGTCTATATAATTTTATATACATATTTTAGGTGGTAATTGCGAAGAAGGCGAAGAATGTGACAATATATTGGACGAGTTAGAGAATATTGATGACGAACTAGATGAAACTGGTATTATCTTTGTCACCACAGAAGATACGTCTCTCGCTAAGAAATACGGAATCAAAACTTTCCCGACTCTGGTGTTTTTCAGAAACAAGGAACCACTCATTTACAAGGGTGAGTAGTAAAATTAATACGTATTGAGAATTACAACAGGTATAAAGGTTTTTTTTAAAGTGCAAAATACACTTTTCTTCAAAAAAAATTAATCGGTACTTGACCTAATGTAAGAAAAGTTTTTCATTCATCATATATCTTCTTAGGTGATATCGAGGATGAAGACGAGGTTCTGGCTTGGCTGACTGATGAAGATACACTCGAAATTCCCGGAAAAATTGAGGAAGTAAACTCTCGGATGTTGGAAAAAATACTGGAAGAAAACGATCACATCGTAGTATTCTTTTGTAAGTAGTGTTTTGAACTCACATTGCTTGCTTATTTGCGTCACAAATGATAAGCATGTCATGTCTGCTTATTTTTAGATAAAGAAAATGACAAGAAATCTCAGAAGATTCTCAGCGAGCTTGAAAATATTGATGACGAGTGCGAGGAGAAGGACATTGACTTCGTAAAAACTTCTGATGAGGGTGTTGATAAAGAATATGACCTACCGGACCTGCCTGCTCTTGCTTTCTACAGACACAAGTTCAGAACAATCTACGAGGGCGATTTAATGCACGAGGAAGCAATCTTGAAATGGGTATTAGAACTCCACGATACTCAGCCAGATGTGATCGAGAACGTAGATAGGAAAACACTGAAAGACTTAATTGATGACGTCGAACATCTAGCTGTGTTCTTCTGTAAGTCATATTATTGAGTATTTCTGTAAAAGCATTAAATATGAAGAAAGAGATAGTGATCTTGAAATAAAATTCTATTATTACATTTCAATTTATTTTATAGATAGTGAAGACTGTGATACATGTGACGAAATTCTCGAGGAACTGGAAACCATTGACGATGACACCGATAAACACGGAATTCAGTTTGTGAAATCGAAAGACTCCAAATTGGCTTCGGATATTGGTATTTTTAGCTTCCCAGCTCTGGTTTATTACGAAACCGGTGTTCCGATCATGTATGATGGTAAGTGACAAGAGTAGTTTTATATATTGTAATTTTATTTTTGAAATATACCATAGCTACAATAGTCAAATTCCCAATTATTTATAATGTAATAATTTACACAAATAAACGATGTATGGGGTGAGAAATTAGGTAAAATATTTCTCAGTGATTGCTGAATTAAATTATGTATTGTATTGAGAAATTAATTAAGGTAATGAAACATATAAAACATAAAATTTAATCCAATATTTTACATATTTATTTCTCTGTTTGTCTACTCTTCGCCCATAAGTTATAAAAGTGTATTTCTAAAGATTTATTACCCTGTTTATAGGTGACTTAAAGAACGAAAATAAGGTTCTCCAGTGGCTTGTAGATCAAAAAAGTAAGAATCCACATCCATTTACAAACTCTATACTATAATATCTGTTTAAGGTCTCTAAGAATTTGTTGGTTTACTATGAATAATGAATTACAAAACATTACGTGCATGACATCATTCTTGAAATCTCTACACAATAAAAATATTATTACTCTACGCCTTAAATGCTGGATGTTTGAGCTATGTCATTTTGCATGACAGTTACTAATGCCTGCAGGTGAAGATAGCCACCGTCAAAAAAATAAAATTAATCTTAAGGCGAGGGCCCATGCAGATGTTGATAAGAAATCGGGGTTTTCGGGACCAAAAAGCAGTATCGATAATGATAAGGAAACATCCAAGAAATACCATGCAGGAGGAAATACTATAGGAACTTCAAAAACTACGTTTCCAGGAAAAGTGGAAACCAAAACTAAACAGCAAGAGAGTATCATCAATAAACAGAGAATTGCCAGTATTATTGAAAGAGACGATGATGATAATGATAATGACAATGATGATGACGAAAATGACAATGATGACGATGACGACGATGACGGTGATGAAGACGAACAGGATGATGACGATGACGATGACGACGATGATGATGACGATGATGACGATGACGACGATGATGACGATGATGACGATGATGACGATGATGACGATGATGACGATGATGACGATGACGATGATGACGATGACGATGACAGTGATGACGATAATGATGACGATGACGATATTGAAGATAAAATTAAGAGAATAGTGAATTATAGGAACCCAAAAAAACAAGGAGTGTGGAAAACTGTTGGTAAATTAAGAATTCGTTATCCTGGTAACGTGCGCGATACCGAATTAGATGACGATGACGATGATGGTGATGACGATGATGGTGATGACGATGATGATGACGATGACGATGACAATGACGATGACGATGATGATGACGAAGTTGACGACGAAGACGATGATGATGATGACGAAGATGATGAAGATGATGACGAAGATGATAATAATGGCGATGATAAAGAAAACGATATCAGAAATAAACGTAAGAAAAATAAAGGGGCTAATAAAAATTTGAATAAATACGCCCGTCGCAATGATCAGGATGATGATGGCGACGATGACGATGAAGACGACGATGATGACGACGACGATGATGATGATGACGATGATGACGATGATGATGAAGACGATGTTGACAATGATAGTGTATTCAGTAGGATAAAGAAAATGTTTACAGGTAAATTAGTAGCGTTGGCCCCCGATAAGTGAACCTGCACGGAGACACGGACACCCCCGCCACACATCTGCATGGTCGAGTTCAGGAACCCGCATGGTTCCCATATCACCAGCTGTTGCCTGCAGTCATTCGCGAACGCTTTTATCAATTTAAACGTTTTCCAGTTCTTAATTACTAACATTACATTTAGTATTAATAGAGCGCATAACAAAGTGAGCGCAAAAATATGCACAGTATATTAACGCAGTTAATTTTATTATGTTTGCAATTTGTGCGGATTGTAAACAAAAAATTTTTACTGACTGCAGGCGATCGCTGTTTCTACATTGGATTGGGGGCGAAACCGGCCGTCCCCAAAATGACTTACGAACCCTACCAGTGCTGTCCCACTAAAGTTCAGAGCCCCACAAAAGTAGCCAAGGCGACGCCCACCAAGGTTCCGGCCAAGAAACTCGACAAGAAGCCCGCCGTCCCGGAGAAGCTAGCCAAGGGCAAAAACAAAGCACTCGCTAAGCCCGACAAACCGTCCAAGGGAAAAAAAGGTCTATTCGGCTCTGACAATATTTGGTGGTGGTAAACTTTAATTGTTAGAGCTGCTGGCAGTGATTTCAGACGTTAGGAGCGCGTGCGGGCATCAAGGGCACACGAACGTTATCCCTCCCCACTTCCCAAACTCTTTTACCATTGTACTGTATTCGCTTAATATTGCATCGATTGATTAACCACCAGCTTTGAATAACCTAGTGTCCCTTGGTCCCTGCAAGCACTTATCGGGGTTGTATGTTGTCTTTATGTATTGCCCATCAAACTGTATGTATTTACATCAAAACAATAGCTTCATTATCACCAAACCTGCTGAATATGTCGAAAGGCGAATGAAGCCTACAAATCTATAATTTTTTTAATAATGTACCTACGTTTTATACAACTAATGTTAATTCGAGAACTGTGGAGACTAAATATTGGGATGTTAGTGATGTTGTAAGAAGGTGTACAAATCGTTCTTTTGATTATAAATTGATTCCAATATTTAGAAATTAATGTGCGAGGTGACACCTTAAAGGCATTTTTTATTTGTACGTATTTTGCCGTGCCATCTTGAAAGACTTATTGTTGTAAGGATTTCATGTTCATATAGTTTTCTAGTCTTCATGAAATCTCATTATTTTGTAATACATTTGATAAACAGTAATTTCTTAGAGTTAAAAGCTATATAGTTCTAATAATCGTTTTATACTACTAGCAACATTAATATTATTATGATTCGAACGCAATGCCAGACTTAGGTTATATTTTTTCTCATTAACTATTATTTAATTTTACATTACAATCGAAGTATACTATTATGTAGTTAATCCGTTGCAAAGAATGCCTCGAAGGGTTCATTTGTTTAAATGTGCCCTTCGCTGCTCGGGCTGCGATTGTCTAAATGCCTTCTAGTACTTGATAGCGCAGTGCTGGCGTTGTGATACAATGTCGATAGGTTGTATTGTTTGGCCGTAAATTAGCATGGATGTTTAGTTATTTATTCGTTACGTTGAATTTGTTGAGTCGGCGCTGCCACTGTTTTTGTTAAATAAATACATTTTCTATTATGTCTATCTATCATTACTCATTTCGCACACGAATGATGTCAGCATGGTATTGCCGTAGTAGTCCGCGCATGCCAATTATTGGATGTTAACCGGTGAGTTCCTAAAAAACAAATGGATGTGGTTTCTTTGTTCGATATTCTGTTGTTCATAGGACTCTTTAGTCTTCAAGTAACTGTACCGAACGTTTTAGGAAATCTATTGGATGAATCCGAGGTTCTGGACTGGATGGTCAAACAGAAAGAAGACGAGAGTATAGAAGAAATAGACAGAGATAGATTATTTAAGTATATCGAGACCAAAGAATTTTTGGCTGTTGTTTTCTGTAAGTATCAAAATAGAATTAAAACTAAGAAATATAATTTTGATATGAATATTTACAGAACTGCTTTGTCTTTTGCTTTCAGAAGTCTAATTGGTCTATGATACTTGTGTACTTGTGTGTGTGAAAATATACATATATGATACTGTTTTTCTAATTATTGTAGATAAAGAGGAGGATCCAGGAAGCCCAAGGGTTCTTAGGCACGTTGAACTGATTGACGACGAAGCAGCAGAGTATGGTATCAAGATAGTGAAATGCAGCGATCGTTTGATGGCAAAGAAATACGGCTTTCGTAACCCTCCGGGCATCACGTACTTCAGGAAGACGAAATATATCAACTACGACGGAGACATGGACGACGAAGAGGAGATATTGGATTGGTTGACCAATCCAGAAAACATGGAGTTGACAGATCACATCGAGAAGGTCAACAGAAAAATGTTCCAGAAGATCCGCCAAACGTCAGATTACGTGGCCGTATTCTTTTGTGAGTTCCATTACAACTAAAATAATGTCAAGTTCATGCGCAGGCGTCGTTTTAACAACGATCAATTTTTTTTATATTGTTTTATCGCAATTCAAATTGTATTGCACATATTACATGTTTTAGACAGTAATGACTGCAAACAGTGTCCCAGAGTGCTGGCTGAGATCGAACACATTGACGATGACGCGGATGGCGCCGGTATCAACTTCGTGAAGATCGACGATAGGCAGATGGCCAAGGAATTCGGAGTATTCGCGCTTCCAGCCGTACTGTTCTTTAAATTGGGATCAAAAGACCCCGTTATATACGCAGGTAATAATTCCTAATTAGAAAAAAAATGTCTCAGTTAAATATTAAACTGTATTAACAATATATAAATTCCAGGCGATTTATATGACGAACAACAGCTATTGAGTTGGCTTCTTACCCAGAAGAATCCAGCCGGTGACGTTATAGAAGCATTGGAAGGACAAGACTTAATAGATTTGATACAGGAATCCGGATCGGTAGCCGTTTATTTCTGTGAGTTGTTGTGTTTGTTTGTTTGCAACACACAAACCCTTAACACACACATACCACATACTGAACACAAAGATTGTGTTCCACTTACACTACAATTATTCTTCTTTCAAACCTTACTCAAATCAGGATGTAATAATTTAATAATAACAATGAATGGTTAAAATTGTTTCTTATTTATTTTAATAGGTTTTTTTTAGCAAATATCGATTAACTCTATTGACTTTTATTAGGGAACAAAACGTTATGCGAACTATGTAACGCAAGAACGGCAAAAAAGCCAAAAAAACGCGACAGAGACCAGGCCGACGAAGAGGGCCAGGACCAAGAGGGTACTCGTATCCCTGTAGCAATAATATGAGCCTGCAATTTGAAACCTTTCCCCGTATTTTAATTATGAATTAGAATGTTGCATGCGGCATGACCCCAAGACATATTATGTATTCACGTAGCATCATACTTTTGCCCTATATACCCCGAACTTCTGTTTTACTTTCATATGATTTATAATATGACATTTAGAAATATATCGATTACCTTTTTACATAACCTGAATGGTGATATCCTACCTGTGCTTTTGAATTGTAGATTGAAATAGAGCTCCATAGTGTGAGAACCACTATAATATATAGATCCTATAGTTAGAACAAGACATTCCCAAGTTTCCGTAGATTAGTTTTCCATAGATTCGTTTGTATTGGTTGCAACAATATGTTACCGGTTTGACCTCGTCGAAAATAATAATGTATACCAAAGAAATGAAATTTAAAGCGTTTCAATTTTAGATGCACTCGACTGTGAACAGTGCGCGGGTATTCTAGAAGAATTGGAAAACATCGACGACGACTGCGACAGACATGAAATCAAATTTGTCAAGACACAAGACTATTCAATAGCGGAATCGTACGGTGTCACCGATTTTCCAGTTATGGTATACTTTGAAAACAACATCCCGAACGTCTATGAGGGATCTTTGGCCGAGGAGGAGGAGGTGCTGCAGTGGTTGATTACACAGAAAACTGAAGATCGCATTGAGCTTATCACACGAGTAATGTTAGAGAAAATGGTTGAAGAAACTCAATATTTAGCTGTTTATTTCTGTGCGTAATTGGAATCTCGCTATCTGTTGCACTTGTAATTGAAGAAAGCTTTCATATATAATATTACGAATTGTTTTTTAGATAAATTGAACTGTCATATATGTGATCATATACTGGAAGAGCTGGAGAAGATTGACGATGAATGCGATGTCTACGGCATACATATGGTCAAGATTCAAGATCCACAATTAGCTAAGCGATATTCTATCAAGACTTTCCCAGCTATGGTATATTTCAGGTAAGATTTGTTCAAGAACATCATAATAAATACATAGAAAATTATTTCTGACAAAATTAAATTATTTTGACATTTCAGAAATGGAAATCCGCTGCTGTTTGAAGGCGATCTGCAAAATGAAGACTCAATTCTAGAGTGGCTCATCGATGACGATAATCGTGAACTAGCGGATGAAATTGAATCTGTAAACGACAGGATGCTCGAAAGACTTTTACTGGAGTCACATCTTCTTGCGGTCTTCTTTTGTAAGTCCCATAGTTAAAAAAAGATTACGACCTTTTTTTATAAATGGAAAAAGAAAATTTAGGAAATCTTTGTTATTTTAGATGATGACGAGGATTGTCCAGAATGTCAGGATATTCTTGAAGAACTAGAACAGATAGATGGTGAAGTGGATCAATTTGGCATCGATTTTGTCAAGATTGCCAGCCCCGAAGCAGCGGCTGCGTACAACGTCGTCAACATACCCTCACTCGTATATTTCCGGAAGAAAGTGCCAATGTTGTACGACGGAGACCTGCATCAAGTGGACAGAGTCCTGCAATGGCTGACGTCTCAAGATGTTTTTGAGATTAAAAACGAAATTGAGGAAGTCAACAGAAAAATGTTGGACAAACTTTTGGAAGAAAATGAATTTCTGGCGGTTTACTTCTGTACGTGTTTAAATAAAAATAATATTTTACCATGTACTTGCCAGTTTTTCAACACATTCTAAATTATTTTTTATTACAGATGAAAAATCAGCAGAAAGTCGACAAGTTTTGGACAAACTAGAGAACATCGATAGTGAGACTGACAATTTGGATATTACATTTGTAAAAATGCATGACCCCCGGTATGCGCGCAAATGGGGCGTAACAAAGTTGCCAGCTATTGTATACTTTAGGAAACGCTTCCCGAGTATATACAGAGGTATTTATTGTGGATTTTATCAGTGAAGACACAACGACGGTGAATGGCTGGAATGGTTATTTAAATTTTTACATTATTTCAGGTGACATAATGAACGAAGAGGAGGTATTAGAGTGGCTTAGAAAAAATAGATTCCGACAGCCAGAGCTGAACATCTTTATGTACGCGTTGATAGCTCTTTCGATAGCGTTCGTTATGTACACGGCTTTCTTGCTTCAGTGCTTCAAACCGTCCAATCCGACGCCCGCTCAACATCCGAAGCAGGCGTGAAAATTATTTACAGACTTTAAATCGTCTTACTTACATTATGACTTAGGGCTCCACGGCCACAATATGGACTCAAGGAACATCTCGTCTAAACTGTTCCATTTCGACGTTCACCACACGGTGGTCCGTCAAAATGGATCCCAGTATCAGACTACACACCTTTGGGATCAAACTTTAACTTTGATAGAGACTTTAGACGTAAAAGTATTGAAGTTAGTCATATTCCTCCATAATTTTGCTGACGCCTGCCTGTTTTTGCGTCAATCTCATTTTCCTCGAATTATGCCAGTGAAATGATTAGTGTAAATTTTATAGGTCAATATGCTTATCCATCTTTGTATAACATTTATGCTCTGAATTATAACATTAATATTAGGAAGTTTTCTGGAATGCAATTTGAATACTACTGTTTTTTTTTTAACTGTGACAATGGCGTTCAACTTAGTTTTGTGGCATTTTGGGTTTCGTTTCTTCGTTAAGACTGTAATAACTTTTATTCTTCTGAAATTCTCTTCCTACTTTAATGTTGTTCAGTCTGTGTCATTTTGAACTGTTTCTTTTCAGCGATTAACGACGTTATTCGAAAGACATTCGGTTTATAAATACAATAATAATTTTATAATCATAAATAAGAAAATTGTCTGTTAAGCGTAAAACAATCATTAGTGTCTATGAATCTAGTTAAGTTTGATTCGTTTTTATCTTTAAAAAGGAAGCCGTTATAAAAAGATTTTAGAACGAAATCATGCAATCGACTTTTTGTTTGATTTAAAACACAATTCGGTGTTGAATTTTCTGCGTGTGTCCTGTATTTCTTTGTGATTGTTATAATTTGCATAGACAAGATGACTTTCCTCTTTTGATTCATTGTTCTATTTTATCTGTCTTTCCATTGGGCGGGGAATTATTTGAATGGTTGTTGCTACGGTACCCTATATATTACGTTCTTCTCCTGCTTCCTTCTCATCTTTATTGGTGTTTTCTTCCCTTCTATTTCTTAATTCAACTTACGTTTATTGCATAAAACTATCTTAACACTAAGTAACGTAGCATCATGCCCTGCATACTTTGCATCATTCCCGCTCTTATTTATAATCTGTTTATCAGTAAGTTCTAGTTATATGTAACGTGCATGAATTTATGTGCTGATACCTTAATAGTAAGTATACACTGGTTCGTATCTCAGAATACAGACAATACGAGAGTTTAGTGACGTCATAATAACACAGTTTTGATTTTGTCGCGTAATGTGAGATATATCAAAGGTTATACTTTTGAATGTAACACGCCAGATGAATTGAAGCAAATGAAATTTAGACGGTGTATGAAATGCATCAGATTACACTGAACAGCCTTAGCTATGTGTGGCCACGGACGAACTTCCATTTTAAGCGTGTTTATTCTTGTAGGAATCCTTTATCTATTAATACGTATTTGAAAAGGCATCGACCGCGCTAATACCGCCAAACAACACTACAACTATATTCTGACATACGAACGTTTAAAATTAGAAAATGATGAAAAGATTGTGTCCGCATTATAACTAGAAAAATACTGAACACATTTATTCGTACGAATTTGTTAAATTATAATGATGCCTTCACGAAACGGTAAGGAATCGTCCACACGAATATATAAAACTTGTGCTCAAGAGAGCGCGCGCGATAGAGCGTTCGCGTCGGAAACTTATTTAATAATGTTGTATATAATATGTAAATAAATAAAATACATAAAAATAGTAAAATGTACCTTGTGTTTTATTTCGAATAGTAAAATGTACCGTGTGTTTTATTTTGTTTCTGCCACGGTGCATCTTGTTGACATCAAACTAGTCAGGATATGAACAATTTATGGATATTATGCAAATTATATCAGCACTAGCCTATTAGTTCCCATTTCCACTTGTCCGGGACGGTCCGGATTCCAATCCTGATAAGCACCTCTAGACTTTCATTGTTATGTGCATTTTGTGCAAATTACAATTAAAGAACTTGGTTTAAAAAAATAAAACAGGTATTTTTTAAATTTCTGTATTAAAAATACAAATTCTAACAACAACACGTATTCTAACAATAAGTCAGTCTATCTGCAACCTGCGCTTAAATACAATTAAGCTAGCAACACTGAATTAGCAAATATCAATTTAAATAATTCTGTAACAATCTGATTAAATTAAAAATAATTGTATTGACTGTAGTACGTCCATTAAAATGTTGATTAATTATTTTAAATATTTATGTTACTTTTTGTTATGTAACTAATAGTAGGTATGTGGAATGTAATCCATTTAATAATATAGATATCGTAATTAAAATTATTTGTTCAGTTAACCATAGACATTCAGCCGCCTAAAGTATTTCAAAGACAATTGCAAGAATGTTATAGAAATGTGAGTACCTTATATCATTTCACTACTTAAATATTCTCTGTGCAAAAAAAAATAAACATCAGCAGTATGGTTGGTAGATTAATTGTAGGTATTATTATTAAAAACTCAAAATATTTATGGCTATTTAAAATTTCGCTTTAAATATTTACAAAGACATTTCAATATTTGTAGAAAAAGGAAATAATAATAAAGTTCCGTATTCGTTTTTCGTTTTTTCAACGTTCCGGTGAAACCATAGACAATAATTCAATATAAATGAGCAATAACGGTTTGTATTCAAATTCAAATATTCCTAAATCTTAATATTTCCTTCTTGTAAAGTGTCCAGTCAGCGCTCAAAACTGCCACGAACAATGTACAAGGTTTTATATCAATTTAAACGCACCTTTTCCTTGTATTATGTGATAACTAGATGTATATTTTCGTGTTCCTTCAAGTATTTGGACTTTTCGCTTTCGAACAGATCGATGAGTCGTTTCGTAAACTCGGCGTGCACTGCGTCCGTTTCCTCATCAGTTGGTTCGAGGTTTCTGGTGACTTCCATTGGTTTTCCAACTGAAATCATTATTATATACAATTTTACTACAATAAGTTGTCATAAAAACTTCGATTGCATGTATAATGTATATATAGTAAATTACTGCACGATATTGACTGTGTAGCTTTAATGACGTGCGATTAAATATAATCTGTACCTAATTCAGGACAAAAAAATAGTCAATATAAATGGCACACAACAGAGCTAAAAGATCCGAAAGCATAGTCTAGAAATAGGTGGAACCAACATTTTTTGCGGTATACTAAATCATTAAATAAATAAGTAAAAAGAATAAATGGTAACTGGATGACTATGAAACCTAAGCTACACAAGACTAATTCCAATATTTATTTACCACCTATTGTCTTAATAAAATGACATTTTAAAACAATTTTGTCCGGCTTGATAGTATTGTCTAAAGCACATTCCGAAGAAATTTTATTATAAACCTACCGACAGTAGTAATGGGAGAGCGCAAAGGCACAACGCCATAGGAATATTGGAAGATTCCTCTCCCTACAGGGAACATGGGCGAGATGCCGGTGATCTGGCGCACCTTCTCCTGGAATTTGCGGAGCCAACTCTCCTTCGGGTTATTCAGTGGACGGTACACGTCTGGTTCGCCGAAAGAGAACACCGGAACGATTGCCGCTCTGGAATTTCATGAAATTTTTAGCGGCTTAATATTTAAGTTTTAATAAACGTGAGCAAATAACTAAATAAATAAAGTTTTATTTTAATTTTTTGCTTTTGTTGTATTTTTTTTTGTTTGTTTGTTATAATGTGTGTATCGTTCCTTACGGGACGGTATGGTCGCTCTGCGACAAAGTCCTTTAATAAATTAAATTTAAAAAAAAAATACTAAATAATACATAAGTGTTATGTATGTTGTAAAGTTATTTATTTAGTAGGAATTATTATTAGGTACTATCAGTATTATTACCTTTCAACTTTAAATATGAATCTTATTATGTAAGAAACTATTCAGAACGTAACTCTGTCTGGAGCACAATTGTACAAGAAATTACTATTTCTTGTACATTTCAAAATATCCGTATATAAGAAATATTAAGAGATAAATAGAGAGAAAGAAAACTATAACTATACACTTACCCCGTTTTCATGGCAACGCGTATGAATCCTTTGCGCCTCTTGAGAATAACTTTGTACTCCCCCGGATGAGAATCTAACGCTTCAGCGGCACCCCCGACCATCAGGACTGCGCATTTCCCTGTGTTCCTCTTCCTATCCAACAGGTACAGCAAACTTTCTTGGGACGACGAACAACCGCCCAAAGCGAGAACTAGATCCCTGAAAAAAGGCACGAGAAAATGCCCACCCAGAGTGATTAAGTGGCACTGGAATCCCGGAAACAACTTGGAGACGTTCAGAGCGTTTGTTGCGAAGGCACCGAAAATTCCAGAACATACGACACCGTGCGGGAAGCACGCGAAGAGATAGTTTCTAGAAGGTTCCAGATCTGTGGTCTTCACGAGCCTAATGGGGAAGTAGTCGCGGTAGTAGCGCCACCAAGCCCAATTCCTCACCCATTCTATCCTGAAAGAAATATAATGAAAGATTAAATACATTACTTTGCGAAGTACAAACTGCACCGATATCCCTTAAGTTTACAAAACGTTTCCAATTCTACAAAGAAAATTACGTGGGTTTCAAAGAGAATTATGCAGTTAATTACAATTATAAATATAAAATAACCATATCCATAATAATAGGCGAAAGTACAAAGTCCGTCGCCACCAAATACTTATGAACTTCCGCCAACATCTACATTGTTTATGGAAATTGACAAAGTTAAAAAAGTAAACGTATGTGTCTAAGCGAGCTTAATATAGCTTCCCTTTTGTTTATGTATAGAATTTTGTTAATAGTTAATAGGTTGTTAATGGATGAAAGAGATAGCTTTCTTCTTAGAACGAGAAAGGTATATTTTACAAGGTTTACATTTTTGCATATACTTACGTGCATAGAAATAGTATTATCTTTCTTCAAAGTATTAAAAGCAACTTTATATAGGTATTAATAGATCATACAACTTACGTCCGCCCTCCGCGATTACAAATGTCTATATCATTAAGCATCCATATCGAGTAGAGGATGGCCAGCCACCACACGTGCGAGTAGACGAGCTTGATGAACAGGAGAATGGCGACCAGCTCGCCGAACAGTACGAGGCAGATCCAGCCGGTCGCACCCAGGGTCTGGAGGCGACGGGACATCGGAACGTCTAGGGGAGCCCATTGCACGCCCGCTAGCTGTGACATGCGACTGAAAAAATGTATATATATTACATAGATATATATATAGACTTTTTTCAATAACTAGGAATAATTCCACGCACGGCTATCCGATTCCAAATTAGGGCAATTTAATGCCTGTTATGGTAACCGGACAGCTGATAAACATATATACACATACGATATAAGACTTATATACTCGTAGATATTTTTATTACGACCAAGTGTTTCTTAACAAATAATCAGTTATTTTAGTTCAAAGCGGTTTATGGAAATATCGACCTTTTTCGCATTTCAATAACTGTCATTCCTAAACTTTGAACGTCCCTGGGTTTTTTTTAAATAAGAAAAGAAAATGCCTTGCATTTACCCGTACGAATCCACTTGCCATGTAGGTATGTACAGTATGGTGCGATCTTGTAAATAATGACCTGTCGATAGCGGCTTATCGGTCATAATATATTAGTAGATTTATGTACCGGTTCGGTCACGCTAGATGTTGAAGCGATTTTAAGCTGTGATAAGTTATCGCGAATGATAAGAATTACAACATTCCTTTAAGGGCACCAACGACTTCGCCTTTCATGTTAAAATCCATAGAAATAAATCTTTACCGAAACTGGCAAACGTTAATATTTAAATATCCAAATGAACTATAGCATAAAATAAGGATTTGCAATATCTTATATAGTACTAGATTTTGCCCGCGACTTCGTCCCGCGCCTATATTATTATACATATAAACCTTCCTCACGAATCACTCTATCCATTAAAAAAAAACGCATCAAAATCCGTTGCGTAGTTTTAAAGATTTAAGCATACATAGGGACATAGGGACAGCGGAAAGCGACTTTGTTTTATACTACGTAGTGATTGACACGCTTGAAAGGGTTATAGGGCAGACCTTGTAAGTAAACAACCTTTAAAGGCAAGTAACTGCAAGCGCAGACGACATTTGGATAAGTAGGTAGTCCTCGGTAAGTAAATAATATACAGGGAATCTTTCGCAATAACAACTTTAGGCAAAACCGACAGATCATTGAGCTGTTCGGTCCTTATCGATGTAAAAAAATGTAGTGACCATTGAACAAATGTTTTTTTTAAACATTTATAAAGTAGGCCTGATTAAGGACGTCCTATAAACGAATTCCAATTGAATGTATTTGAAGAGTATTTAATTTTATTGTAATATTCACTTAAACTCATGTTTAAGCTTTTTTATGAAATTGCAATGCTTCTTTATTTACTGTTTGGCAGATTTAAATAAATATAAATGCTGATTATACTATAAAAACATTTTTAATCACTTCTAATGTGTTTGATGTTTACTCATAGGAATTACCATAAAGGCACAATATTCTGCGGTCGCTATTCAACATTCTAAATGTATAGCATACAGGGAAACATGTTGTCACTTAAAATACCTACATTTTGAAGTAAAAAATGTCCTCCTTGATACAATAAAGATAAGATTATAAAATTACAAAATCCGCCACAAAAGTAGGTAAGCGCTTTGAGTTTTAAGTCGATATTATTGTTACATTCAAGTGTTTTGGAACATAAGAAAGATAATACATAACAAATGTGGAACGTTGTCCACAAATGTCCTTGTTACAAAAGAATAACGTGTTACTCGACTTTAATATGGGTTAATTGAACAAGAAAAATGAGCTCACATGACGTAATAATTCTTACCCACATGTGTTAGGCTCAACCGCTGACAATATTTACTTAGGTATATTCTTGGGTGTATTGTCAAAAAACAGGTGCAATTATGCGAAATATTGTCCTTGTAATTTCGCTACCAGAATATTTAATGCGGGAGAAGACGTTAATTAATTTTATTATTCCATAGATACACAGACAATGTTTGGCATTATAAATTTAAAACCGGAAAGTCTAGTTGTTACGATTGATATTAAATTTGTATTTATTTTTTGGAAAAACAGTATTCTTACAGAAATATTGAATACTATTCGCTATCAAAACAAAATTTTGTGGCTACAATTTTATTACGGCCGTACCACGCGGTTTACAAGAGTTGTAAAAAAACTTAAACTATTAAAAAATTAACATTTCTATAATCTATGTTCTAACGAATAACGTACAAGTATAGTAATACGCTTACCTAAATACCGTTGCAAGATTCTCGATCATTTTTTTAAATTTAGAACGCCCGATATCAGCCGTTCACTGCACCGCACCACCATATCGTTCTGTTTCCGCGATACGACTAGATGTCAATGTTTATATATACTCATTAGTAGTCGTTAGTATACCCGAAGTGAATTATCTGCGTGATTATTATAGCATTATATGTTAGCTTGTCAAATAATAACATTGTAACTTCAAACTAAGATTTTCCATTGCTACGTAAATATGTGTAATTTGAAGAAGGAAGTCATACAGTAATTACTGTTTTCGTTTATTTGAAGTGACAAAAAATGATGTGGGTACATACTTAACAAGTTAACAACATTATTCGGTAATGTTCAGGTAGAACAAGGCAGAGATAGAATTAGGAATATTACTTCGAGGGATGGGATTGAAAACTTGACATCTCGATTTGATTTCGCAAAATTGTGTTTAGACTGTATCACTCACTGTGTCAACGAAAACATCGCGAGGTATCCTGCGTGGCTTTAAGCTTGCTAAACCCAACTGGCCAGTATAATTGTCTATGGCCTCACAGTTTTCGTTGTTCGAGGAACAGTTAGGGTTTATGAAGACAATAAGACAATAAGACTGATAATAATAAAATTGAAGCGTCTGTTTATTACATAAAAGTACAGTTTTTATTAAATGCATATCAAAGTACGGCACTTACAACAAAAAAGAAATTTTTTGATCCGTCCGTTTGTTCAAGCTAAACCGAGACGGTTGGCCCGATTTCGATGGGACTTTTACTGGCAGATAGCTAACGTTGTAAGGAGTAAGTTAGACTACTTTTATTGGCAATATGGTTTACACATATAATAGTCATCTGAAATCATATTCACATAGTTTAATATTCAAATAACTTATAGGGCGACACTGTGAAGTTTCTGACTCACATGAACTTTGATACGGAAAATAACTAATATAAGGTTCGTCATAACATTTGATCATAGTACAACACGAATCTTGATACCTACAAGCGAACATAAACATTTTCATTGTTTCATATAACAAAGTACTTGTCTCGCTTCTGGCGACTTTTAATTCTTTTTATTTTTTATATACTACTAGCTTTTGCCCGCGACTTCGTCCCGCTCCCGTCGCCGCAATTCCCTTTGGAGGTAGAAATTCGT